>NBZA01001656.1:71031-82920 GCA_003054995.1 Aleochara bilineata
TCGGTTATTGTATTGCATAAGTAATATAATCTGAATGTTGAGGAAGTCGTAGAAAGGACAACCACGAGGAACCAACGGAAAAAATCGTTGACCGCAAACGAGTGCGTGACAAAAAACCCCAAACACACTCAGTTTGCGAATGAAACATTTAAATGCAGTTCAAATCAGCATAAACTGGTATAAAGTTTAAAACAATGACCGCAACCAAGTAGTATACACATGCATGTTCTGGCTCTTGTTACTCCAGTTTTGCGGTTATTTCCTCGAGTCAGTTATATAAGGTCGGCAAAATAAAATCAGATGAAAATAGACGCTAATGTAAACAGTCTACCCGTCCCAATAGTCTTGTTACACGTCAAGAAATTAATGAATGTTTGTTTCACTTTCGAAGAAGCATCCACATTGTTGCTGTGCTCGTTGCCTTGCTTCTGCTGAAAACCATAGCAAAGCTAATAGATTCTTCGTGTTTGCATAAAAATAAATACCTATAATTTATGTTTATTGTTATTTTATTGCATCGTAAACGCGTTCAATGGCTCTATCTCACACTGAATGTAAGTCTAAGACAGAAATACATATTCAACTTGAAGTGCTATCACTCCAGAGATAGAGCATTCTAGTCATGAAAAATAAATAAATTCATGTTCAGACCCATCTGGTCGCTGATCCTGACCATGAATGAGTGCAAATTGTACGCTTAGTACTTTTTTATAGTTTTATAGAAACGATACAGGAACCTGCATTATCACTTGCTCTTCAAGTGTAAACATATTCCAGAATTGGATTTGATTATTTCATTAAGCAAGACAACATGTATATACATACATGAATTAATTAAAGTACAAACTTCTGTAACTCTAAACTTTGAAATTTCAATATTTCCAGTCGAATTCATTGGAAATGTGTTTAATTATCCAGCGGATAAATTTAACATCCTGGAAAAAGTTGAACCAGAATATACACAAACCGAATGCAACGAAGTGCAGAAGCTGGCACGTGCTAACTACCAACATATTCCCAATAAACAAAAACTATATTTACGCGGAAAATCCTTATGGCGTGCGAGTGAGTTATTGGGAAATTACTTCACTCACATCCAGCATGCTTTTATGTACTATGCTTTATCCTTTTACGTAATATCGTCTTGAAATTGATGTATAATTGCGAAATAAATCATTCTTTGACTCTTTACAGAGCCCAGCCTCGCATCATCACAAAGACGTGCTGACAAAGTACGGCACAAAAGCGCCTTCGTCGACGTCTTCAGCCTCCTCTGGCAAACGCCTGATGAAGGTGCCCTCGTCGCGCAATGGCCTCTCCACCTCGAAATCGTCACTCATCAGCACAGAAGTAAGTCACTCCGAAAGGAATTTGGTAAAAATTAAGCATCTGCTCAACTCGTTTGCGTCTTGTCTTGTGAATAAATAATTAAGCAAAATAGGCAAGTGGCAGGCGACAAGGACACCTTGCGGATGCAAGGTAAAAGCCCACGCATCCTGTTTTCAATTTTGAATCTTGTTCTTGCCACACCAGCCCAGAACAAATGAATTACTTTTTGACACGATACTAATTGATGTGTAATTAATTAATTGATTCTTGATGGTGCATGTGATTGATGGACAAATAAGTTGATTGATCTTTATTTGCGTATTTGCATTGTATTGCAGCTGCCGCATTTGGAGCACGGCAAGTCGTCCAAAGTGAGCCTGAGTATGAGCCAGTCGGCGGCGCTCGGGGGCAGCGCACGCACCACCGACGGCGGCTGCGGCAAGACGGCGACGACGCCCGTGTCACCCGCCGCCGCCGTCCGCGATTGCTTCCCGGCGATCAACAACAACTCGCGCGGCCAGATGAATCTCTCCAACAATAATAAGATCGACGAGTCCTGTCGTATTGGTACACCTCTCACTCCTACAGGTATATCAACAGAAAACCTCCCTAACAAGAAAACTTTCTTAATATAATATTTGGTCTTTGATGACAGATGCGTTAAGGTTATACGGGAACAGGATGACTGAATATGAGCGAATGGAGATTGAGAAATACTCCAAGATATGGTATCTTGGGCTCGACGCGTGCAAGATCCACGGGGAATACGGGGGTTCTCAGAACTGCGGATACGACGACGACAGTGGCAGCTATAATAAGGTAAGTCATAAGGAGTTGAGGCAAAAAGTGGCTGTAGCGTGGGAAGCAAGTAATTAAATCAAACTTATAATTAAAACTACCTGCAAAGCGGCGTGGCGCGGCTGTTACAGAATAATTAGTGCAAGCAAAAGCGTTCTGTCTTGTCTTGTCTTGTCTTGCAAAAGCACGCAGATATATTGAGTTATTTACATATTTTGCATTTTAAATATGCAGCGACGCATATTACAGATTACAGATTGCAGACATGATTTTCATAATTTGCTTGCATATTTAATGCGGCGCGACTACTCATCGATGTCTCTCCAGAAGAAGAACTACAACTGAAACAAACTAAATGCGCAAGAATAGCTGCACGAAAATAACTAGCGTGAAGCTAATAATAGAATAGTTGCGAATTCTATTCGAAGTTCGACGCATCGTTTCACTTTTATTATACAACTTTAACGTTGTATTTTTTTCTTTTTCATTGCATGTCGTGCAGTGAGCTACTTTTAGCAAAGACGTTTTAAATGTCTTTACTTGTCGTTGACTTCAATATCTATTATACTATAATATTATTTCGCCCTGTGATTGTTTATAAACATGTCCAAATACGTGCATCGTAACAAATCAATATACAACAAATGTATTTGCATTTAATTCATTTCAAATGAATTATGGATGCATTCTTGAGTGTTTACGTCGCATAAATTTGCATGGACATTGTTAACAAATGGCCAGCAGTCCAGCAGTTCAGCTGCAAAACGTCATCAAATATTAAATTTCACCAACGCTCATACCGCCTCCAAAGGTCAAACCTAAATTTACTCCCAATGTAAATCAATACTGGCCATGGAGGAATCTCAAGAACTTTCTTTTCTTGAAGGTGCTGCACGACCATATCAGTTACCGGTACGAGATACTTGAAGTGATCGGCAAGGGGAGCTTCGGACAGGTGATCAAAGCCATGGACCACATGACGAAGAAGCCCGTCGCCATCAAGATCATCCGCAACAAGAAGCGGTTCCACCATCAGGCGCTCGTTGAGGTGCGCATCCTGGACCACTTGCGCAAGAAGGACAAGGATAGTAACTACAATGTGATTCACATGCTCGAGTATTTCTATTTTCGTAATCATTTGTGCATCACATTCGAGCTCATGAGGTAAGCCTTAAACTTCATACGATGTCTGCTAAAAAGTGACATTTTGTTGCATTTTTCTTGTTTAGCATTAACTTGTACGAACTTATCAAGAAGAACAACTATCAAGGGTTCAGCCTGAATCTGATCCGAAGATTTGCGAACTCGCTTCTCAGGTGTCTGCGGTTACTGCAGAAGGAGCACATCATCCACTGTGATCTCAAGCCGGTGAGTCCCTTAATCTATCTCTTGAATCTATATTTAACCGGTGCGTAATTAGATTGTAGATAAACTTGCAAATTTACTGGTGTCTTCGCGAGTCTCGTAATTATTGAGAGAATGGCGCTTTGTGTTATGATTCCCTGTTGTTTCGTTTCGTTCAGCTTGTTATTTCACTCCAAGTGTTTCGCAGGAGTGAATTGGAGCGTGCATTACTTTTCCTTTTTTGCCGTCTTGGTAACTTTTTCTTCTTTGGCGCCAAGCGATGATAACTTTTAATTTATGCCGCATTCACGCATCGTCGGTGTAAGTACAAAAGCGCGTTAATAAACTTGTAATTTTCCTGCATTCTTTCAGGCACACGGGGTATAATTATGTTTTGTAATTATGAGTTTTTACTCTCACATTGCGTTTGTTTTCTTTGACATTAATCCAATTTGTTTTGCTAATCCTTGAGGCGTTTTTGATGATAAAAAACAATCAAATCAATAAGGAAAACCCTGTGCGTTTGACATTTGTGCGTGACATTTGCAAAATTATGCTATAAATCGCGCAAAGTGTAGCACCAAGTCAAGATACTTTAAACTTTCCATGGATTATTAATGATGAACGATTGAAAATCGAAACGAACGCAGGGATATTGCATATAATCTGCTCTATTATCATTCTACGAAGCCATAAAATAATCACTCGAATGTCGTTCGCCTCAGGGAGGCAAACAAGGGCACAGAAATAACCTCATTCGCTTTCCGCTCGCATGGAATTTTCACTGCGACTACAAAATGCACACGACAATTTACTCCCCCGATCGCTGTTTTCCATATACAAACCACCTATGCGTCAGGTCATTAATGTTGTTTAGAGAAAATGGAAAATTCTCGAAGCGCTAATGATCGTTAGCGTACCGAATGTACGATCACAGTATTTCTATAAAGTTCCTGCCGGTACAGCAATCCTTGGAAAATTTTAAATTACATTTACAATTGTTAAATGCAGGCATATTATTAATGATTTATAGCTGGAAGCAAAGCTTGCATTTTATAACTTTTAAGCACGGAAACGCTCTTTCGGGCTTATGATTTATACCAATGAAAAGTTTTTCCGCATGAGAAATGAGCGCATTTGTTTGCAGGAGAATGTTCTGCTGCAACAAAGAGGTAGCTGCTCAATAAAGGTCATTGATTTCGGCAGTTCGTGCTACTCGAACCAACGCGTCTACACGTACATCCAGTCGCGATTCTATCGCTCACCGGAAGTGATACTGGGATTAACGTATGGCACTGCCATTGATATGTGGAGTTTAGGTAAAGTACCCAGTCGTGTAAAGCGCAAAAGCACTGCAGTACAATGAGTATCAAACAATTGCGTGTAATTACAGGCTGTATCCTGGCGGAACTGTACACTGGCTACCCGTTGTTTCCGGGCGAGAACGAACTTGAGCAGTTGGCGTGTCTGATGGAAGTCCTTGGACCTCCCGGAGAGGAGATTGTGAACGCCGCCACACGAAGAAGACTATTTTTCGGTAAGCCATTTTCAAGGCCCAAGATACATGATGAAAAGCAACACCCATTTGTGTTTTCGTTGCAGATTCGAGAGGAAATCCCCGCTGCCTGACGAACAGCAAAGGTCGTAAGCGGAAACCAGGCTCAAAGAATCTTGCTATCGCGTTGAGATGCAACGACACGCTCTTCATCGATTTCATCTCCCGATGCCTCGAGTGAGTTTGTTTTTCATGCTTTTTGCGTCTCGTTTTTTGTTTTCTGTGGTTTAATTCCAATGTGGATCGGGCACAGTAGGTATAACACAGCGCGGCATATTGATCTACAGGATAAAAAACAATAAAAGAACATAACACAACTGGCAATCTAGCAATGCAAGGATAAAAACAACGCTCACCGTTCATGTTTCACGTTGAACACTTTCACAACTACGACACGATCCTAGTTGTGGACATTTATATCCATTAGGTTTATTACTTTTTCCAAGGATACAGAATACCCTTTTCCTGACACTTTTTACAGTACTTGCTTGCACTTAAATTACTTGCTAATGCATTTTATCTCATTTAATGCTAGGTGGAATCCCCGGAAGAGGATGACTCCTGATGAGGCACTGAGACACGAATGGATCTTGTCAGGAACGACGCAAAAGTCCCCGAATGGGGGTAGCGGTGAGTCCTTGCGGCATTCGCAGTCGGAGGCTAGCGTCAACCAGGAGTCCTCGTCGCATTCCTCCAGCGGGACGTCCAGCAGCTACTCGCGCCAGCACTACAAATGCGTCGTGGTTAAAAACGGTGATAAATTACTCAACGTCAAAATAGTGGACAGTAGCAAACTGAACGATAGTAGCACGTCGGTGGATTCGAATCTCAACGATTCGGGCACTTTTCTGCCGCCGATTCTCTAGAAATTACTCAAATCGTGCCGCTAGCACGATTCACCCGAAGAAAGTTCGTATCTATGATTTCGTCCTCGTTTCTAAATTATTATTTTTTATATTTTCAATCATTAATTAACACGTAATTAATTAACTTTAATTGAGTTTATAATTAGTTTGTATGAATGTTAATCAAAATTGAATGGGCCAAACTTTTATGTATGAGCTGTATTACTTTCAACTCTATAAACTAGCGAAAACTACTATTCTTTGCTCTTCTTAAGACACTCATCAACAATCAAAGACCAAACAGAGAAGTTTACCTACCGGACCTATGGACCTGTAACAAACATATTGAAGCAACGTATTAAGCTAACAAAAATACACTTATTATACTATGTAATAAGATACCGAACTTATACAGAAGTTAGTTAGCTGTAGAATAAATTGGCAAACAGAGTATTTGAGGCACAATCATTTGCCCAAGTGCACAATACACAAACCCAAGATAAGAAGGCAACCAACAGTCTGACACACATTCATCCCTGACCGACTGAAAACGAATAGATGATTCCTTAAATTAACGAATCTTTAGCTGCGCCTAACTATACCTAAGTATTGTACTTGTGGATACTTGTTTGGAGATTAATATTTACGTAAACAACGTACGTATAGATGTTAAATGTTAGAATCGGTTCTTCGATATTCTGTAAGTGATAAGTTACTAACATCTTTAAGCTAAGAAAGTATTCAATTAGCCATGAATCGAGTAAAATACTAACAAGAAAAGAAGCATAGCAAAAGCCTTGACTAAGATATTAAATTTACTAAATTTACTCAAAAGAAGAAGTATATGCCTATATAAATTTTTTATATTTCATTTTCAACGCTCTCGTGTTATATTTATTGTTATCGCTTAGCGCCTTGTGCATTTATTACTGTTAATCGTATATTCAACTAAAATTTAATACTTTGTTCAGCTCTGAATGTATGAGTGTAATTAAATTAATGCGCTAAACGCAGCCAAAATAACATAAAGTAGTCTAACAATCCAACACTAACAATAAGAAAGAGCTGTACTGAATGTACTTGTACGTGTACTGGTAGTGTTTGTAATGGTAGACATGCCTCGGATATGATATTATAGCATTCAAAAGAAGATATTATATGTACTTATAATACATTACATAACGGGATGCAAACCAACATTTACACTGACACATTGAACTGGCTAAGCTGCGAACTTAATTTCGCAGACTTTCGGAGCAAATCCCCCAAATTGTGATATAAATTGATAATATTTAATATAATATTACAAATAATATAGTAGTGGTAACTATATAATATTCTATACAGAATATGATTATGTTGACCTAGTGTTAAAGCTTTATGGTTTTGCGAGTGCTTGCAAAAAGAATATATTAATTCAAACAATTTCATACACACAGAGAGAGAGAAATGCAACGAGCTGTGTGTTTTGTAGTACCCTGGCCTAGGTAATTGATATTTCTAAAACTAAACTAATATACTTAATGAATAAATAAATCTATTATACTATATACCGTAAACTATCTAAAACTAATCAATGAACTCTATGCAAAGAAGAAGAAACTGATAGTGATTGCAGAAGCTATATAATAAATATACTATAAAGATATGAACCAGCAGAGAAGGAGGAAAGTCACTGAACTATAAACAGGAAGGAGAAACACTGTAAACCTAATCAAATGTGTGCATTATTTAGGCGTAGAAGACGAGAGGATACTTATTAAGCTTAAGAGATTATTGATATGGTAATTAATTCATTGTTGATTCAAAGATATTTATTAGTGAAATGATGTTTAGCTGCGTATTGAATCATTATTGCTAAATGTAAATGGATGAGTATCACTTACGATTAAATAGCTATTTAACTATCTATAACTCTAGATGGAATTTGCAGCGTAAGTCTTTCTATATCTTGTCTTCTCCAATGTAAAATCATTTGGCTGATAAGTTTGATTCATACAATGAACATCAATTCTTGTTTCAATTTGAAACTATTTTTACGTATATATTATATTATGTATTATATAATTGTGAGTTACATGAAACGAAGCATTTTCCTGCCAATAGAACTTAACAAACAACGGGATATTTTAGAAAGATTTTAAATCTTTAGAAATCTTTATGTACGTTCACTCATGGAATGCTTAACATAAGACTGAAATGTCTAAGTTACATTAACATTTCCTTCAGTGTTTCTTTGTAAAAAAAAATTGAATAACTTTTGTTCTGTTGATGGTGAATGAATGCACTACTTCTTGAATCTAATTAACTATCACTAATTTCATTCAATAATAACAACATATTGTCAATGTTACAATAAATAACAATCAATAGAAGTTGCAGGAGTGTCAGGACCAATTAGTTCTGCAAATGTTTTCCCATTGAAGCTCCATTTCTCAAATCCCACCATTTTCACGTTTTCAAATCCTAGTTTCATGCTGATGCCTTGAGTGATAAATGAAGAACACAAAGCAGTGACTAACTTTGGCTGATGCAGCTCGCCCAAGTCCCACCCAACTGATCTTCTTACATCATTTCCCTCCTTGAGCTGCCTGGCTAAGTCAATTGTGCATTTAAAAAGTAATTTGGACAGACCATGACCGCGATGCTCCTTCAGCGTAGCTTGAAACATTATTTCAATTAACGTGTCGATTTTATAATGTTCAAAGATATCAAATGCGTCAATTAAATCAATCATGAATTGAAGGAGACATTTGGCTGAAAGTGTTTTGCATTTTTTCTGATAGTTCAGCATCATTGTGTAATTCTCAATGGAACTTGCAGCAAACTGCAACATAATTAAAATTAGATTTTGTACATTAAAAAGTTTGTTTAAATTTACTTCGAATACATTAAAAGCGGCTGCAGCTATTTTGCCTGTTGCAACTTCAACAGCAATCAGTGATATACCATCTTTGGCTACACTTAAACAAAGTTCCTCAAGATCTGTAATTGCATCCGGATTTTTGTTAAATTCGCAGGCAATAGATACAGTTTCGTCGATGAAAAAAGCATTGCGCATAACATCCATGCCATCTTCAAGAGTTTCTTTGGTAAGTGACAAAACTTTGTACTTGCCTTAAGAATGTTATTATTTAACAGAAGATTTTTTAAAAGTTTAAAAAGTTCATGTATTACCATCAGATGTCGTAGCCCAAACTATTGGTTCCATCGTGCAATTACAAAATAAATAAATATTATTTGCCTAATGTTTAATAACGTAACATATAATATTAGTTACAAAAAATGATCAACGATACAGTTTACAGTTTTCATAAGTGATTCAGCATTTATATGTACTTACTTATCAAACAAAAAATTAGCTAAGCTGATAATAAATATGAGATTATAAATAAATAATACTGCCAGAAATAATAAGCGCAGACAGCGCCCCCAATACTAACAGTTGCAGTGCTGCCACTACAAATTCAATATAAGTTACTGTTTTGACGCCGCTTCATTTTAAGGTTATATTAGTTGAGTTGTGTTCGGCTGTTTGTGCGCATGCATTATTAATAATTATATAAGAAGTACAATAACTTATTCAAAATGGTAAGCAACATCGTTTAATTATTATTTAATCACATCTAAATCATACTATTTTCAGACGATAGGCAAGAATAATAAGATGATCCAGCACATAAACTATCGTGTGCGGATCACGTTGCAAGATTCACGGACATTTATCGGGACTTTCAAAGCTTTCGATAAACATATGAACATGATTCTTGGCGATTGTGAGGAGTTTCGCAAGATTAAGCCAAAAAATTCCAAAATTGAGCGCGAGGAGAAGCGCGTTTTAGGGTTTGTTCTTCTTAGAGGTGAAAGCATTGTTTCACTAACGGTCGAAGGCCCTCCACCTCCAGAGGAAGGTCTTCCACGAGTACCAATTCCTGGCGCAGCAACTGGTCCTGGAATGGGCCGTGCAGCAGGTAGAGGAATGCCAGCTGGCATTGGAGGAGTACCTGTGGGTCTTCAAGGGCCAGTTCGCGGTGTTGGCGGTCCTTCGCAGCAAGTTATGACTCCTACGGGACGCGGACAAGTGGCAGCTCCGCCGCAAATGAACCAAGGGCCACCAAGAATGGGAGGCCCACCACCAGGCATGATGGGACCTCCTCCAGGAATGATGGGAATGCCACCAGGCATGGCAGGAATGGGCCGTGGTGGTCCGCCACCACCGATGGGTATGCGTGGACCTCCACCTGGTATGATGCGAGGGGGACCTCCTGGACCACCAAGACCATATTAAAGTTTTCCTTTGATTGACGAACGCATGAAGACAAGGGAATGTATTCAACTTTGATGTAATTTAAGTTCTTTAAACTGTAAGTAAATAAACGAATTGACTATGATTTTACTTTTGTAACAAAGGAATTTGCTAAGAAATAATAAAAAGCAAACTGGATGTATAAATTTTGCACAAATTAAGTGGTTAAAACAACAACTTGCCCTAGTTCTAAGCAGAGTTACTAAAGTTTAAAATCATCCTAGTAGTACAATGATTTGTGTCCAGATGGCGCAACGTGTATGTATTTGACAGGTAACCTTGCTTTTCCACAAGTTTTGCTACTTACTTCAGTAAATGCGTAATTGTTTTGTGCGTGAAATAAATGATGTTAATGTGGCTCCTGTTCAAATAGATAATCAACAACAAAAAAGGTAGGCAACTGCATGTAGTATTTTGAGACTATATCATTTTATTCAGTCAAATATCTATTTTCAACTCAAATTTGCACTTGCATTGGTTTCACAATATTCATAAAAAGTTGATTAATCGTATATAAACAAACAAAATAAAACAACATACAATAATATTATATCAATAATATGAATTATAATTTATGTTATTATTCCTTACTTACAAGTAGTAATAATAATCGTGAATGGTTTGCACCATAATAAGTAAATATGAAAGTTACTCTTCTTAACTTATCCATGAGTCGATGAGGTATACTTGTTCTGTATGTGTATGGCCTGATGCGGATGCATATTTACAATAATGCGAAATGGTATGGTATAATGTGTTATGACATTGAATACCTAATAGTATGCTTATACGCTCATAAAATCTACCTAGTTAACATACATATTTTCCTAATCAAATAAGAATATTAATAATAGTACAACATGCGCCATCGTATTCCCTGCAAAGTCGTTGATTTCTGCACGTCTGGGGAGTAGCTATCTATGATGGCTTTCATTTCACAGTGCTCCAAATAAAATGTGTCTCCTTCGCGGAGGAATTCGCTACTATACATTTGTTTGTTTGTTTGTTATTGCTGGCGGGCTGTGCACGTACATTCGTATTTATTCGTGTTACATTATATTGTACCTGAATGTTCAGCCCTAGGCACTGCAATGAGGTAAATCGTCATGTCTTATCACAGAAACAAAAAATATTATCTACCGATCAATCACACGCTCACATAAATACCTTATTCGCAGCTCGCATCGCTCGCATTCGCGCATTCAAATCATTCATACCGCATTTAAGTTTAAATTAATTTTGCTAGAACAAGTGCTCCTTGCTCCTTGTACCTCTATAAATATTTAGTACGTATTTAGTCTTGTGTATTCAGTACGTTTGTATCTCTCCCGCGATAAGGTCGAGTCGAAACCATTAATTCGTGTGGTTCTACTACGACGCCTTAGCATACTGAATGACGGAGCTGTAGCGCACCGGAGAAAGCGCCTTGGGGAGGACAATAGGGGCCTCGTCCTCGTCGTTGGTCTCCATTGACTTGAGGATCATCTTGGAGCGCTTGCGAGGGGGCAAACTGAGCTCGGGGTCCGGGGATACGGACGGCGCCGGTGAGACGGGGTTAGAGCTCGGGGGTGTCAAGATAGGCTCTGCCACCGCCAGCGCTGCTTCCACACGTCTGCGAATGTCATCGCCAGCATGGATCGGGGTGGCTTCGTAGTGCATTGTGGGCAAAGAGAAGTACCCAGGGTGCTGACGGGAGATCAAGTTCAACACGG
>NBZA01001658.1:0-20255 GCA_003054995.1 Aleochara bilineata
TAAAATTTCAGAAATATGCAAATATCTTTTGACCTAATCAAGATAGCAATTTGGCTTTAACTTTATTCGATTTTTAATGAAATTTTACACAAAATAAGTGGTTAAACCATATACTTGCTTCAATTCTAAGCAGAGTTATGAAAATTTGGTAGTGTCCGAATTTTAGCAGCAAAATTATGCATGTGTTTAATGTCAAATATCTCGTGAACCGTAAAAGATAGAATTTTCAATTGAAGCTCATTGGATTCCGAATTAAATTTTACATAAAATAAGTGGTTAAACGAACAATTTGCCCTATTTCTAAGCAAAGTTATGGCTGTTTGAAAATTTCTCTATTTTAAGAAAAAACATCAAAATTTGTGATTTTAGAAGATTTATGCAAATTTCATTAAAATTTCAGAAATATGCAAATATCTTTTGACCTAATCAAGATAGCCATTTGGCTTTAACGTTATTCGATTTTTGATGAAATTTTACACAAAATAAGTGGTTAAACCATATACTTATCATTATTTTATGCGGAGTTATGAATTTTTGCCAATTGCCTAGTTTTGGTAGAAAAAATATTTATGTGTTTAATGTCAAATATCTATTGAACCGCAAAAGATAGAATTTTCACTTAAAGCTCATTGGATTCCGAATTGAATTTTACATAAAATAAGTGGTTGAACGAACAATTTGCCGTACTTCTATGCAGAGTTATTAAGGTTTGAAAATTTCATAATTTTCAAACAAAAATCTAAATTTTGATGAAACCTATAACTTTAATGTCGAATATCTTGCCTTCTATAGCGAATATTCAAAAACCGTTTGCAGTTTCGTAATCTGCGTGGTTTGAACTTTTTGGTACCAAAATCATTGGTATACTAGACAAAATTGTAAATCCGCCTCTGAAAACAACTGATAAAAAGAAAATTTGATCCACAATCACCTTTTGCATCATCGTACATACAGACCTTTCCTTAAAGTTCAATTGTTAATTGAAGTCCACCATAAATCAGAGCAAATACAAACCCAATCGCAAGCGCAAGCGTATGCGGCATGTGACACATGGCAAAGGTAAAAGCATGGGTCGTTATGGCGAAGAAAGGACAGAAAGAAAGACCTGCTCTTAGTCCATCCACAAGATGGCCGCACTGCACTGCGCTAAGCACACTGCCCGTTGAGTACGATCTGCTCTCTTCTCTTCTCTTTTTGGTTCTTGTCTTCCCCATTGCGCCAGCGTGCATGCGCATGGATGGATGGAACAAAAGCGGCAAAACAGGGCTCCCCTACCCACCAACTGGCCTACCGTGCGAAGCACGCTAGAGTCGAGCGAGAACCATCGTGCCGTGCGCGTCTGTGTCGCGCTACTGCCGGTTATTCCAAGTAAATTTTCATTCAAATCAAATTCGAATTTGCAAACCGCACGTTTTACATTGGAATACCAGGAGAACAAACATTGGTTGGGTGGATATAGTGGTAGGACATCTGCGCGGATATGTGTACTTGCGGTGCCTGAAGGATAGTCCGATCCTACACAGTGCGTGCGAAGGATAGTATTGTATTCTCAGTTCGCGGCTCCGGGTCCTGATATTCCTCGTGTGCTGTGAGTTCTTTGCTATGTGTGTGCCCCATGTGGGGAGTTAAGCAACCATGTGGATTACGCACAACGCCGCCGCCAATCGGACTCCCAAAACGGATTACTTTTGGATTATAGCGTTGATATCTGCGATTCTGCTGGGGTTTTGTGCCCAGCAGAGCAATGCCGGTGAGTTTCTCGAACTTAACATAACACAACACATACCATCAGCTCTTCGAAATATGACACTGGGTTAAGGGCGAACAAGCGCAAGCGCAACAGCAAGCCGGTGGTTGTTGTTTTGTTTGTCGTCTTCGGTGCGCATTCAAGCGCAGACTCGCTTGCTTGCTCGGTGGCCATGTTGGTTCCGTTCACACACTCGCTCGCGCCGCACAGGCAAAGGCATGGCAGGCACACCTGAAGATTCTCGTTACTGGTTTTGCCTTGTTGTATTCAACTGTCTGATCTGGCCTGGCCGGCCACTCACTGCACATCTGGCTGGCATGATGCAAAGCTACATTTCACTAAAACAAAATCCCAAAAAGCACAAGCGAATTGAATGTGTGATTTGTGTTTATTATGACATCGCAGGGGCCTAAGTTGTTGCTTACAGTAGTGTAGTTTTATTGGTTTATTGGTAATCTGGTAAAGCACACAAGAAGCCCAGAGATTTGCATACTTTTAGCAGGATTTCATGAGTTGAGTATACCTGTTAAGATCGAAGAACCACCTGTCAGTTCATAGGATTCCGAATAGCATGAACAATAAATATCGCAACGCGTAGCGTTTGCATTCGGTTGGATCGTGTCCAGCCTCCGGATCGTTCAATTAGTCCCTGCGTGTAGCTTTTAGAGCTTATTATGAAATTTTATGCCCAAACATGAAACGGCCATTAAGGGGTTGCCTGTCGTTTGCCTTTTACGCTTGCGTTTGTTTGTTTTATCTTCGGCATTGATTGGTATTGCTACTTGAGTTGAGGCACCTTTCAGCACTCAAAGCACTGAGTCTACCTGAGACTGCATAGGCCTAGAGCTGGCGTACCAATATGGCAATGCTAGGAAAAACGAATCCATGAATGCGCGGCATCGTGTAATTGATTTATTTGTAAACTTACCGCGCGACCACTGGGTAAACAATAGGCCCATTAACTCGCTCGCTTGCACCGTGGTTGTTGAGCTTCAGCTGCCAAGCACGTCGAAGCGAAACATGTGGTCGGTCTATGCAAGGCATGAAGGAGCGAAGGGTCCCCCTACTATTAGATATTCTACCTTGTACCTTCTAACACTGCGAGTCCTATGCAGAACCAGAACCTACCAAAAGAGGGATAGCTATAGGAATAGATTAGGGACGCAGTGCATTGCAGTGGAGTGCAGTGCGAAGAGAAACATGCTTACGCATTTACATTTTATAGTTATTGCGGAACGAAGAACAGAGGAGTCGAGTTGGGTTGAGTGTTCCCTCAATGGACTTGGTCTCGAAGAAAAAGACTGATGTAAAAAATTATAAGCCCATATGGTAGGCATTATGATAGTGCACGTACAGCTTGCGCTTGCATTGTAAATGCACACACGTCACATACATAATAACACCAGAGAAGAGAGCTTGCGTTTGCGCTTGCATTTGAGGTTGAGGTGAGTCTTTGATGGTAATGTGTGGTGAGTCTCTCAGTGAAGCGCATGTACCTTTACCTTTACCTATACCTATTCTATTGTATGTGCTTGCATGGTTATTGATACTCACTTCACTTGCCATGCGATGCGATGCGCGGTCAGTGTAATGTGTGGGTTGACGCTTTAGGCTCAAACTCACACTAAAATAAAAGCGCGAGGCGAGCTTTACCTCCAGAGTGAGTGAGTGTGTGGGGATGGAAGACTTATGGTGTTGCGCCTTATGATTGAAAACAGTACCGGGAACAAATAAACAATACGTCCGTGTAACAAATGACCGCACGGAATACATGAATAAACTTTCAGGAAAGCTTCGTTCGGGTAGACTATGTTGGCTTTACTTGCAATAAATACCATTAATCATCAAAGTCACTCGTGGTTTAAGGTTTTTAAGGTTAATATGCTTCAGTAATACATTCACTAAAAGACTGGTAAGTTTCAAATAAATGCTGAAATTTTTAGGCTTTTTGATATAGAAAATATCGGAACTAACTTGTAATTAAAACGTCACAACAACATACCAAATGGGCTAATAAACTATATAACTACTGCCTTATTGGGGCGCGCGTATGGGGATCTTGATCTTGATAGTGTATCTCCCTCTATCTCCCCTGTATTCTTCATTCTTGAGTCACTTTGATAATTCGTGGTAGAGCTTCTTTAGCCCCTGGCGATAGGTGGGTACCGTGCGCGCAGAGTGAGCATACCTGGTCTCTGGTCGGCTCTACATTCCGTCTTCACTGCACTGCACTGCAGTGCAGTGCACGAGGTTTCAACTCAGTACGAAGCTTGCCATACCACGCTTCTTGCATGCGCCGAGGAAGGTACCATGAGGTAGCCTATGCTATTACGCGTTCTGAAAACGTCGAGTCTTCTGCTACTCTGCTCTCTTTCTTTTCTTTACCTTTGTGGCATCTTCTTCTTCCTTCTTCGGCTTCTTTTTCTGCTTTCTTGCCAAGGGACACATGTTGATGATGGACGTATGTAAACCAACAAGACCATATTCATACTCCCTGATGAAGCTGAAGATTAATGACAGAAGTAGAAGTTTTCAGTTAAAAAAGTCCGGGGATTTAGACATTCCAGAGCACCACACACCAAATGTTCAATATTGACTTGAGTCGTACCGGAAACCACCAATTTCTGTGAATCTTTCAGCATATTTGCATCCAACCAAGTCAGTCTTCTGTCAATATGCGTTGCTTTTGGGTGTTTGAAATAAACCTTGGGCTTGTTTCTCGAAAATTCTCCAAAGCAAAGGCAAAGGTAAAGGTTAAGGTAAATAAAAAATATGTACAATAAATAAGCGACGTTAAGGTAGGCTCAGCCAACCAACCAACCATTGTTCTCGAAAATACCGCGGGGAAAAACAAACATTTCTCTGATTTATTACAATAGCAAGTCAAACATTCGACATATTCGTTGTCTCCTCTCCTCGCCGCTTCTCAACTTGTTCTTTTCTTAGCTAGACTTCCTAAAGAGTTGACTCAAGCCACAGTTGCCGTTGAAGATTTAAAAGATCTAAGCCAGAGCTTGATTTTATCGCGTGCGTCATTCTATGTCTTCTTTCTTTCGTCGTCGTCGTCGTGGTCGTTTTCTTGGGTTGGCAATACATTTTGTTCATATTAAATTATGCGCTTGCGCTTGTGCTTGACAATGGGAAGCCACAACAGCACACACAAAACACTGCCGGTAGCTGGCAGATAGATGGCCCGAGATATGGACATCTTGCGAGATAGACAGAATTATGGGTTTATGTTTCTGTCTACTGTGCTCAACCAACTCCACTAAGTCCTATTCTATTCCTTTCGTTGTATCTCATCTCATGTCTGCTCATTTTCTGCCTGCTTTTTACATTTCTGATTTCCTAGAAGTTAAGTTAAGTTGACTTAGTGTGGAGTGGAGCGGAGTGAAGACACTCCACGTATAAGCGAATTGGAATGACAATGAGAATACTTCACGGGATTGAATGTCTTATAGTGGAAATATTTGTATTTGTTGGCACCTTATAGGGATGCATCCCATGCACCACTGTCGATATGCGCAGATTCACTTCACTCGTTCACACATTCTTCAAAGTTTCCGCGGAAAAAACGCGCAGAAATCTGAGAAAACCAGCCGGCGATGAGCGAGAAGTCGGTAATTAGTGCCTACAGCCGGGTAGTTGGCTAATTAATTAATTTATTCACATAGATATCAAGTGAAAAAGTGGTTCTCATGGTAATAGACTAATTAATTGTTGCTGAATTAAAATTTCTAATTTGATTTTTCTTTGATTGTTATTAATAAACAATAACTAAGCTACTATGTAATTGAATGGCTTAACTTGCTATTGTTTGTAAGGCACTTGAACAAAGTGCAGACCAAGACGTGAAGACGCATTTTGCATTCTCTTGAAGAAGTTTCTCAATTGTTTTGGGTTATAAATAATGCTTTGTAAAGAATTAATCAATTTGCTACTAATTATAGAGGAAAGAGGTAGGAGTTTAAGGCAGAATTCTCTTAGGACACTTTAAAAAATATCTCACACTTTCAGAAATTCATTATAAAGTTTAAGATTTAAGTCATATTTAACTTTCTTCTTTTATATTCGAACGTCTACGTCTTAGGCAATGAATGTTCACTTCACTTCTGTTTCTGTTGTCTTCTCATTATTGTTTGAATATTATTATACATAATTAATAAGCATTACGTATGCACGTGCATTGTCTTATTTAGACTAACAGTTTCTCACTTTTCTAGTCTGTTTTGTTACGTTCTTTCTTGATTCTCTTCATAATCTTGCTTATTTCTTGGAAGCCGCCAAGAAAAGAAGAAGGAGTTGAGTGCACAGGACTAGTAGTCTGTCAGTCAGTCATTTATTCATTATCGTCGCCGCTCTAATTAAACGCAACGCGCGATTATTCTAAACTTCTTTCGCTCGCTCTTAGTCTTAGGCGAATGAAGCAAGAAAAAGTTCTCTAGGGAAGCTCTCATTTTCATTCTTCTCTCAATCTCACAATCAGTCGACTGCAGTGGAGTGAGTGGAGTGTGTATATATGTAAATATGCACAATAATATTGCAATAAACTGTTATTTTTGCATAATTCGCCAATTAGTTTATGTATGATTTATTTTATTAAATCATTTCAATCTTGTCTTGTTAATTTGTTTAAGTTTCTTGTGCTTGCCAACCAACAAAGCACTCACTCACTGGTCAGTCAAGTCAGTATGTACAATAAATAAAACATTATTCAGTTGTCAACCGATGTTTATTGCTTATGATTATCTTCGTCTTTGCGAGGATGATGATTGGTATTAATGGTGAATGAATGGCTGCTTGGTGGTCAAGTTGACTTGACTTTGACTGCTGCACGAACGCGGATTCGTTCTTCTTCTCAAGTTGACCAAGTCTTTGGTTAAACTCCGACTTAAGTTAGTCAACTCTACGCCACGCCACGCAACTGACTTATTGTTGATACACAGAGGCTTGGTCTGGCTTGGCTTTTATTGTACGTTTGTTTGAATTTGTTTGCTTAATGAATCTCATCCGGGATATGGCTATTTTACTTCTGTCACTGTCAGTGCGGTGCGGTGCGGTGTAAGTGTTAACATTAGTTACATACTTAGTAACTAGCTTTATGAGTTATGAAAAGTACAAATAGAAAAAGTACAATTGCAGATCGCAATCTTTATTTCTAACAATAAATACTTTTTGTGCGCTTGGGCTTGTGGTCTGCCTGCGTCGTCGTGTGGATGGATATTTCTTATCTTGAAGGCATTTATGGACCATTGACTGCACAGGCTAGGTGAAGTTCTTCCTTCTTGGAGGCTTCTTATCTCTTAGTATTTCTCGCGAGTTAAGGCAAATCATCGCCAAACATCTATAGAGAATCTCGAGCCAGCCTCTAACGGAGGAATGCTTCGAGTGAGAGAGACACATTATTTGGAAAAAGTGTTTGAATGAGCAGTTAAGTCAAGCCAACGAACGACACGACTTTATTATTATACATTTCATTTTATTATACTTATTTGATTGCGTTTCATTTCGTTTCGGCCCGAAATACGTGCTTTGCTCGGCGATGATAAGCCGACCAGAGACACGAATGCGAACTGTGTTGGCTTCTCGCAAATTTCGATAAGAAGGATGAATGAATGGGCTTCCTTGTGCATGCTTATAATTCGTATTTACTCAGTGATCATCAGCGATAAATAAATATTGACTGATTGCACATTTATTCTGATGATTTTGTCGTCTTTGCGCGAACTTGTAGGCAACTTGATAAAACGTTACAGCTTATCAGCATATCGCTTTCTATTGGATTCCTTGCACATGCATATGCACATAAACTATTATATGTAAGCGAGTTGCACACAGCATGCTGAGAATCGGATCGGTTCTTGGGCGTGTTCTTCGCCCGCGTCTCGATATTCTTACATTCATTTCACATTTCCATAAATGCATCGCCGTACACACAGTATGATAAATGATAATAAATATGAATACATGCGTGCTAATCGCCTGCGAGAAATTGAACAAAGTCTGTGCATGCAGACTTGCTCAAGAAATCGTAAGATTGTTGCATGCTTATTAAACTCACACGGCGAAAATGAGATCAGGATCGGAGATGAGACTCTGCGTTGAATCCATAATTATATTTGAATATTTCAATTGCCATGCATTGGCGTGGCAGAAGATTGTAGGAAAATAAATTTGGTTGCTTGATTGGTTGGTAAATTGGTGCATGGCATGCCTAAAAGTGATGGTGGCCACCAGACAGACAGACGTAACCACACAAGCGCAAGCGCGCAGGTCTCACATCAGAGAAAGCTTGAGAACATAATTAATTCTCTCGACGAAATGAAACTCATTCGCTCCTTCGCATTCGCATTCGTATCGGTATTCTTATTGCACTTTGTATTTGTATGTTGTATGATGTTGGTTGGTTGTGCTTGACTGGCTTCAACTATATACTATGCTATGCTATCGCCAAATAAATATACTCGTGCATTAATTTCACATACAGAAAAGCTTGCCTGGCCAGGCATTCATTGCGTATGTGATTATCGCTTTGCTTTACGTTTACGTTGATTTACGTTGATTTGTGCTGTGTTTTGTTGAGGTGCGTTCCCATTAGGCCTGCCGTGAAAACACAACGGTGAAAGAAATTTAATTAAAATTAAAAACGTGCGCTTTTTTACCATTTTTTTTGGTGGTTCTTGATCTACGACTGTATTTTGCGCAACTTTAGTCGTGCGCAAAGAGGAAACGCTTAAAGCATATAATTAATTCCCCAAACACTGAACAATTAGCGGAATTCGTACGCGCATTCGCATTCCCATTCAAATTCCAAAAATGTTCGCGGTGCTCGTTACCAACAACGAGCAATACAAATATGGCAAAGCCGAGCTGCGATCGGCGACTTATTTGGGCGTGCATTTGGCAATCATCACTGAAATGCACTGCAATGCGTGCAAAATGCGACTGTTAGGTAATGACTTGTAGGAGAGGGCTACGCAAGGAAATTGATGAATAGACCGATCGACCGACTATTAGGTCACATTTCCAATGGGAAAATGAAAATGTTGCATAACCAACGCAAAATGAAGGAAAAGTGCAATTAAAATCCATAATTTTATAGCAACTTATAGAGAATTCGGAATTCAAGGGTAGACCACTCTATACCTACCATCATTCTATGTAGCACAGAGCAGCCAGCCCTTGCAATGCACGAGTGCGTTTCAATTTCAAAAAGTTGCAGCTGCTCCAAACGACCTTAACGTGTAACGAACATTTATTCACGAGTAGGACTCACTCCCCATCTCGTCTTATCGCACGCGAAGGAGCATGTGCCCATCTCACTTCCCAGATGTAGTCTATGGCCATGTCTGTGGATTTGTTAGGCTCTGGCTCATATGTTTTTGCCAAGTTGCACGTGAGGGTAACTACCAACTACCGGCTGACTGACTCCCTTGCATTTGTTTGTTAGGTCGTTCGTTCCAGTAACGGCACTACAAACCAACGGTCTTGTACTTGCTCCGTCCTTTGCTCGCATGCGTGTTACCATGGATTTAAAGGACTGTTTGTCTCATTTTATCATCGACAGGTGGTGATGCCAAGTTTGGCGCGTACGACGACGACGACGTCATACACGTACATTTAATATATACCTGTCTGGTTGCTTGCGTTTCTCCTCTTTTCTTCTTGAAAGATGTAGACTTTCTGTACCTACAAGGTCCTCAGAAATGACCAGACGAATGATGTTTTTCGTATTCTTGTTGCAGGTTTCGTTTCGTGCTCGCCCAGTCCGTGCAAGAATGGTGGCCAGTGCGTGACATCACCGAAAGGCGACAGTTTTTGCAAGTAAGTAGCACTTTTTTACCCCTGCGTAATTAAATTAAGCTTAGTTAGAGAGAGCATTCATATGCAAACGTTTTCAAATGTGGATCGCTTGGTATTGGTACGTATGTACGTAACAAAACAACAAATGTAACAATAAAGCGCGATGCGTGATCATCTATTTCATCAGCCTACGCACCCTACTAATCCAACGAACAACAGACTTCCTACGCCAACCCTAAATTCGATCCTATTATTCAATTGTGCATCTCGCCCAAGCCCAAACCCAAGCCCAAACTGCAGTTGCACGCGGAAATCGTAGCATAAAAAGCCTATGACAATGATGACTGATTAAACGACCGAATGCTCTTCTCTTCCTTGCTTTGCTTTGGTATAGTTCGTAAATGTTAGTCGCGAGATGAAGGATCATGCACCTTGTCAAGGGCTTTCATCAATATGCTTCACTTGCCTTGCCTAGGCTGCAGCAGTCCTGGGTAAATGAACATATGCGACACTTGAATACTTGAATTCCCCATCCAAACATAAAAAAACAGGATTCTACATGTGCCTAACTAACTGACTGAATGTAAGACAATAATTACATACTCTGAAATGAATCGTCGAGTTTGGAACACGTTTTTGGCGGCGTTTTACTGACAGCGTTTTATTTCGGTATAAGGTATGTCACATTACCAAGTGGTATGATGGTACACCTTCAGGTATGGCCTGGTCTTGTCTTTAGGCCCGGGGCGTAGATGCCGAATATCGATAATATCAATTCATTCCTTCACTAACTCTTCGCTTTCTTCGTCTTTATTCGTCTTACGGGCGATTTTATTTAATAATAGGTTCAATGCTGAAGTGAAGACTGAAGAGTTGAGTTGGTGAGCAAAAACGCTTACTTAAATGAATTAATTATATTACTTTGCTTTGATTGCGCTTGCGCGGTATTGGCATTGGTGTGGCGCGTTGCACTTTGATTATGCATCGCGAAATCAAGCAAAGTGAAGGTTGTCTTCGAGATGGATGTGGCTCGCCCGCTCCGCTTCTACTTCTTCTTCTTCTGTTGATGACTAATTACGTGGTGTGTGTACGCGCGCGTCTTGTAATTTAACCGAACTGAACTGAGCTGAGCTGCTGGGTTGTGGCATGCATGCCAAGAGAGATTAAACCGAAGCACAAGGCAAGACAAGACAAGAGAGAGTCAGAGCCGCAGCCGCGTGGAAAAAATTACCCAACTAGTAGTTACTTGCCATCGGAGATGCGATAAAAACTGGCGGCGCGGATGCACCTTACTTACTACTCGCTCGTACGCGTACATTACGCATGCTTTGATGGCGTGCCATGCCATCAGTTGGTAGTTCGATCAGGATTCAGGCCTCCGACCTGAAGAATCTTCGATTCATGTTGATTTTTTGTTGGTTTTGGTTTGTTTTTTAAAGTTTTAATTGCATGATAGGTACCTACGTACATACGTATACCGGTGTTCTAAATTCAACACATGGTATGGTACGCTAGTCGCTCATCAATTCTGTGGCTAAGCGCAAGCTGAAGAGTTGGTAGGTTATTGTAGTGCTACTGAATGTAACACGCAACACATTTATAAAGTGAGGTGAGCTCTGAGTTTGGGTACCAAGTGCGTGTTGATTTTGATTCATAAAACATTGATTCACAAGACAATAAGAAGCTTTCATGAGTTATTGATTGATCTTTAAGCACTGTTTAAAATTACATGCATTAGCATTTCGGACAGACATTGATTGTGCATCGGTTGTAAATCTTCAAGGTAGGTATGCTTTCTGTTGTGTTCTTAACGGAGAAAGACGGAAGAACAAGATATGTGCTGGTAATTTATAAGCAATTGATCCGAGATGCAGATTTATGGATCATGACTGAGATTTAATTAAAAGACATAAATTAATTTAGCAACGCGAACGCGCTGCGAGTGCTACCTTTACACGCGATAGGCAAGCAGAAGTAGAGGCAGAGGCAGAGGTAAAACTGGATGCTGTGAGTAAATTAGGTATGGCAGGAATTATTCAACACTCAGCTCGACTTAACTCTGTACAGTTACAGTTATGTACGTTTATTCACATCTAATTACTCGCGATGGATTTTTTGTTTCTTGAGTTTTTTGTTTGCATTCGCGAGCCAACTCAAGACCAGTAGCTTGTTGTTGACTGTCCGGTTTCACATACCATACCATACCATGGTCATGCTGTATGTACTTCTCATTGATAACTTCAGGTATTCCATCCCATTCCATCGCGTCTATGGTTAAATATAGTTTCGTTTCATAACACATTCGAAGTTGATGTGGTGATAATTCATAATGCATTAGCTTTTCTCTCTTCTCGTTTCATCGCATCACATCTTCAGATATTCTGCAATCGATTGCAGGTAGGTAGGTAGGTAGTATCAAGAAGATGGTTAGATTGGACGCTCGTTAATTAATAATATTATAAGACAAGACACCGAAGTGATGTCTTGACAGAAAGTATGTGAATTAAAATATTTCTTGAGACTTCTGAGATACACTTTGCTTTACCGAGCTTAGCTTTGAGGTTGCTTTCGGTTTGGATTATCATCGCATTTTACTGAGCAATAAATTGAATGGAATTGAACTGCATTGCAATGCACTGCGGCCGAAGAAGTGTAGGTTGAAAAGTAAATTAGTGACTTACATCATAATACACTTAAGTCTACTCTTAAGTAAATGTTATAATTATCTAATTTCATAGCTTAGCTCGCTCTTGGGCGTTAGGCGTTTGGCATTAATTAATTTTACATTAATTGCGTTTTAATTATATTTTCAAATCTCTAATACTCAACGGTTTCTTGTTCTTAATTCTCATTCTTTTCTTATTTTGTTATTTTGCTATTGATATGAAAATCAATGGTTAACACGTGTTCGGACGTTCAATCCTTGACTAATTGTTGGTTTCCTGAATTCTTCGTGGTGTTCACTCTTTTTTTGGCGTCTAGACACGTGTGTTTGGTGCTATTAAATCTTGAGGGTGGCTACTGGCACGGATATTGCTCTTTCCTTGGAATAGTTTTTTCTTCCTACACGGATTTCGTGCTTCTCCTTCTGTTGTGCGTTGCACGTTCGTTTTCCAAGTTGTTTTAATTTAATACTTGCCGAGCCCGTGAGGCTTGAGTACACGAGGGTACCATAGAAGAAAAGAAAGAACTAAAGAAAAATTCTGATCAGTGAGGTGTAACACCTTAAGCTGCAACCACTTGTAGGAAATCCCCTTTCTTTTCTTCTATTTTTCTTCCTTTCAGCTCTGCTTTTCTTCATTGCTATTAAGCGAACTGAAAACATTCAGGTTTCTGATCTACACCCCAGTTTAAGTCTAGTCTTTTCCAAGAGACCAGCTGGCTGAAGCAACACCTTTCTTCTCAATTTTTTTCCCAATTTATTTGTGAATTATTCTAACCAAGGGTCAATTCTGCAAGCTGCGTCTTGACATGTCATCATGACGTCACGTGGTAACCTCTTCTTTAAGTGACTTAATAGTCATCTAATAGGACTAATTGTGCCGTGACTTAATGGACGAAAAGTACTCTTCTTGAAAGCTTGTCTTGTCTTCTTGTCTCAAGTCTTATCTGGCTGGAAACACCAAAGCCCAATCAAGTGACTTAAGTACCCACCTCGCTCGCACAAGCCCTTAACAAAATGCATTTACATTTACGCCGCGGCGACAACATCACCATTACTCGTCACGTCCTGAAAGCTTTCAGCCACTTCGTCAAGAAGCAACAATAACTTAATGCACATAATGACAATGCCCTTTTTCGCCGCCAAGGCTCTGGCTAATTATCTCAATCTTGAGACCTCTCAGTAAACTTCTGCGAGGAGAAATAAAAGCAAAAAATACTCAAAAGTATGTAGTGAAACAAGAAACGAAGAAACAGCTTATCTTTGCATTTATCAAGAGCGTAAGAAATTCGTGTTTTGCGAAATACGAACGACGGAGGAGGTGTTTTATTGATTCGCTAAGAGACTTGAAGAAAAGCATAAATATTGTGTTGAAAGCAGGACGCAGACGAGACAACATAAGAAAAGACAAGACGAGACTTGAGCTGAGCTGAGCTGAGGCTCTCTGGTTACCAATGAAGAGTGAAAACTGCTGGCTTGGCTTACTTGCTGCGAAGGGAATGCAAGCAATGCGTTTGCGCAACGCCCAACGCGCCGCACTTAAGTGCAAACTGGATTAAATTGCTACGAAGAAGCAAGTAAGAGGAATTAAATAAATGAGTAACATATGGCAGGCTCTGCCACAAGCAAGGAGAGCCAAAAGTGGACTCACATGACATGACACGACACCAACCAACCAACCAATGTCTTTTTATATTGATTTAAGTTACTTTATTGATTTATTTATATAAACCAACTCTTGGATTTAATTCAATCAAATCAATCAATACATAAGTGAGTGAATGGTTTAGCAAGAGTTGAAATTTTAAAAAATTGAAGAAGTGTGGACTGAATGAGGAAAAAGTGACTTGAGTCAAGTCGGATGACTAATATTGATGTCCTTTCAGTGAAGTAAAGCTTGGAAAGTGGATTACGCGATACGATGGAACGTGTTCATTTCGCCCGCTTTTTACTTTTAAAAAGAGTTTTTTTTATAACATCACGAATCTTGCCTGCGCCTGCCTCTGAGTTGTCTGTCTCTGTATTTCATGCAATCTGCGGTCAGGTTTTTGCTCCTAGCATCGTACATGCATGAATGTGTGTTGCTTCTTTCTTGCTCGCGCGTTCAAGTCTCCGAGCTTCGAGCGTCTGAGCGCCGGAAATGCTTGTTTAGTTAAGGTTTCTTTACCTTCTGCTATCTGCTCTGCTCTTATACGTATAATATACATAACTTTTTCTATTTTGTTTATGCCATTGACACGTTAAATGCTCACAGAGAAGAGAAGAGTACATACTTGTTCTCACGAATGGGCAAATCCTTAAGAAATTTAAACTTTCTTACATAATATCAGCATCTTAAGACTTAAGTATTTCTTCTTAAAAGTTAAAAAATGAAAAGAAAAACGAAGAAATTAAACCAATGTTAGCATTGTTTGTATGATTGAGTGATTTTCCCACAAAAATCACTGAACGTTGAAAAAGCAAATTCATTCTTCATTCGTCCAGCGCAGTGCGCAACATTGCCATTGAAGGAAGGAAGTACAAGCACAAACAGTGCAACACAGCACAAGGTAAACTGAACTGAACTCACTGATGCTTGCGATTACTGCTCAACTCGAGCCAAGCTAAGCTTCTCTTCGCGCTTGTGTTGTGAAAAAATGTGTTGTAAAAATGCATTGCTTTCATAAAGCTGTAATGCGAGCTGCTAATCAACGCTCCAGCTCGTATATTTGCAATCAAATGTGATTTATCAGCACTACGCAGCAAGGATAGGATTCGTTAGATGAATCGTAGTTTTACGGGCATGGCTATAGCAGGATGTGTTGTTTTGATTGAATCGCGTGGAAATGAAGTGGAACATATTGTCAAGCACCGAGCAAGCATTGATGGGAAAGGAAAATCTATTGAAACATCCATCCATCCATTATCAGTGCGTGCTTTGTATGACTAACCAAGGGAAGGGAAGGGTTAGTGACGCGGGTGTCATCAAATAACACTTGCAATTTCACTCACAGAAGGGGTTAAAAGAGTTGAACAAGCATTTTAATAACCACACATCGTTTTATGATTTTTATGATTTATTCAGTTTTTCTTAACAAACCCTGAAAGAGTTAACCAACCATGAAAGAAATAATTTATCTTTTATCTATTTGTTAGTCGCTTGGGGATTGAGCAACGTAAGTAAGTAAGTGAGTAAGTGACTGACTTAAGTAAACATAATGAACTACTACTAGCTGCATTCTTAAGCAAACAGACAAGAGGTGAGGTGTAAATGTGCAATCAATACGTGCTACTGGTTTTCGTTTAATTTCAGCGTGGTTTCCGTCATACTTATGACTTAAGACTGTGGTTATTTTCGTGGCTTGTCGTGTAGTTACTTACTTAGACGTGCGCGCCATGCATACTTAATGCCTTCTCATAATCATAGCATCTGCATTGATAATCTGCGCATGAATACGCATCATGTGCATACTGTAGGTACATACTCATAGAACAATCAATTGCGTTTGAGTTTGAGCTTGAGCGTAAGTTAACTTTGCCTACTGTACAAGAAGCAGCCATGTGCATCGTGCCAGCGAGGTGTTAATTTCGTAGGCAGGACGCGAAACGCATGCTAAACTCCGACGACATGCCTGGCGGGCCAGAAAATTTCATTATTTGTCTGTTTTGCTGATGCTTTTTATTATTTTACACGCATTTCCTTAGTTTAATTTAATTTAACTAAGTATCAATTAATTATTGACTTTAAAATCCTTTGAAGGATTGTCTTTTCCTGGAGTGTTCTTAGAAGAAGAATAAGAAACGAGGATGTTTTCTTGAACACAACGCATGTACATACAAGATTTCGTAGAAGTGCAAGGCAAGCGCAAGAAGAAGAAGAAGAAGCTGAAGAAGATGTTCATGTTCATGCAAATGCGGCTTTTCTTTCAAACAGGTACTGTTTGTGTACAAAGCTAGGCGCAAGCACAATGACAATGACATTTGAATTTGTACACATTTGCATCTTGCCATCTATCATTCAAGCACAATGCGTGCATGCATGTCTTGTCTTAGCTTGGCTTGTAGTTCTTTGATTATGCAGCTTATGGTATTTTATGAGGTGAGGCTGACAACACAACACAGCACAGCACAAGACAAGAGATCATAAGACACCACTTGTTGTCGTCTGTTTATGTGGTCAATTCATCGTTATTGCCATGGTAATTAATTGCACAATAGCATAGCAGGAAATAAGTTGATATTAATTAATGAGCGTCGAAGACATAGGACAGGACATTGGCAATGACTTGAGTTGAGTAAGTCACGTTATATTAAATATTGGTCTTCTTGTCTTATGAGATATCTTTAGCACACTAGGTATTATATGTACTTAGTTGGTTGTTAGTTAAATGTCGTTAACGCTCAGCTAAGTCAAAGTCGTTAACGATTTAAGACTTAAAGACTGTATCGTGAGGATTACAAGTGTCAGTTAATTAATTTTCCTTAAAAATTATTTCGCAATCGTATCGCTCCTCCGCTCGTTTGCTACTTACTTGACGCACAGTCAGTAAGTAATTAATTAACGCAATTAGAGGATGAGAAGGTATTATATATGTAAATGCATAAAATTAATTTTCTAAGCTAAGCGAGGTATTTCAAGGCGAATATCAACACACATTTGCATCCTTGTAATTGATTCTTGCAATTTACAGTTAAGGTGAAAATTAAAACTGTAACCTTTAAAATCTGTCAATTGCATTGCCAAATATGGATCGAAACGCAGGTGATTACTTTGCGCATTAATTATTAATTAAAAATATCTTTAAATGGCGCGAAGTACATCTGCATCTGGCGTCTGTGTTTGTGCAGAAACAAGTGAACGAAATCAATGACATTTTTTGCAACTGCTACCTTTGCATTGCTTAATTAAATCATTATCGAGGTTTCATTAATTACAAGTCGACTCAGCTTTAGTTACAGCATCAGCTTCAGCTTTAGTAACTCGTTAATGAAGTCATTTACATATAATATTTAATAGTAATTAATGCAATGCAATACCGCATTCCTTCTTAAGAAGCCATTATTTTCAATTTATTCTCGTTCACAATTGCCGATGCACAATCAGAAAAATGTTGATTCTTTCTGCTGATCGTGTGATAAATGAATCGTTGATTGATTAACCTATACGAAGAAGATACATACTAGTAGGCGAGTCGAGCCATGCCAAGCCAAGTTTGGAGACGGTATTTGCTCTTGCGCCTGCGATTGGTATTAGTTGAAAGGTTAACAGGAGTTAATTGATCTTAAAAGGCCGACTTGCCGCCGAGATACATGCTTCACTTTGAGATTAATTACACGTACGAGATGATGATTTTTCATTTGTTACAACTCACAAGTCTCAAGCCTTTAACTTTATTGTTCATTGCAAAAAGAAACAGAATTAAGGACACACGAGGATGGGATGATTCTCTCATCAGAGGTTTGATATCTCAGTATTAAAAGATCATTAGAGCAAAACAATTAACAACAGAGTAAGTACATATTTCTAAAAAAGAATTAGATCCAATGCCATTTGCCATTGATTATTTGTGCATTTGCTTTTGCATCCTGATTAGAAAATCAATAACAACGCAATGTATGTAATTAATAAGCACACAGATAACAATATACTTGCAGTGTTGCAAATTGATTGTGTGGCTCTGGCTGATTAGAATTATTAATAACTTTTGATAATTAATTGATTCATGGCATGGCTCGGCTGCAATTTACGCTCGTTAGGAAAATTAATGGATTTGCATCTTCTGCCTGACTTTCAGTGCTTACTTACGAGCATGTTCTTATCTGAACCTTGCTGAACTTAAGACTTAAGTCTATCTATATAGTAGTACAGAGTGGTACATATTTTTATTGTTGTAATGCAGGTTCGATTTGCAACGAACTGAACTGTTTAAGTACAGAGTTGTAATGTTTTCTTGGTGATGCAATATTTTATATGCACATGCATGCATTTGTGCAACTTTAAGTTTGCTCAGATACAGATACATATTCGTATGCATAATAAAGTATAAAGTGGAAGCTGCTCTAATTAAGTCACTTATGCTCGTTCTAACTTGGCTTAACTTGCATTGCCTTGCCTTGGCTTGACTTGTTCAGTTCTGTTTAGTTCAGAGAGGAAAGTGATTTAAGTAAAGCAAGTATAACTGAAATAAATTGCGCACTCAGCATCCAAATACAACTTGAATCGACTTGATTCTGAGCTGATTATGTTTTCTTACGATTACCCAGCTCAGCGCAGCGCAGAGCGCAGCTAGACAGCATTCTTTTGCAGTTAATCGTGAACTTTTAACAGAATTGCAAAATTACTTGTTCATGTGTCGTTTTATTGGGGAAGTAGTTAATTGCCTTCGCGTTTGCCTTTGCCTTCCAACCATACACAACTGGCTTAAGTCTTAAGTCACTTACTTTTCTTTAGAGTTTCATTGCAATGCAATTCGCTTGAATGAAGTAATTAAACATTTAAGAGCCATAAAATTATAGATTTATAGGACAACTCCGCCTTCGTTGTCTGTTCTTCAGAGTTTGTCACTTGATTTGCATGTTTATAGAAATAATTGCTGTTTTATTAACTTATCCAGAGTTTTATTTGGTGTCATGTTGTATTACGCCCAGTTCAGTTCATCTGATAGAAAGAACATAATAAGGATGCAGCAGAAACGCAAGAGACTGACTGGAGTGTTATAGTATTGGTCGGTCGTTGTTTATTTTTTGCTCGAGCTCGTTATTTGAATGCGCCATCGCATCGTGTCATTCAATCTTTGTGAGAACGCCGGTGTCGATTTACCATAGTATACCATACTCAGTCTGTACTTGTACAGGCGGACATGTGTAAGTAGAAGTAAGTAGTGCATTGCGTCGCTTTGATCAATGACATGTGTTTGGATTGTTTCACGAGACGAGAGGATAAGAGAAGAGAGGAGAAGTGAATGAAGTGAAGTGATGAAGGAAGGAGGTGAAAAGCAAAAAGGCAAACAATAGGCCCGTAGTAATCGGATCTTTGTTGTGAATTGATTAATTGAATAATTAATTAACTGGTTAATCAACAAACAAACAATTGGAATCCAAGAAATCAAGGGAATGGAAATATGAAACAAGAAACAAAACTTCTTGAGAATAAAAATTTGAGAGCCAAGAGAAGGGGGAAGAGAAGACGAGAAGTTGTAAGAGAAGAGAATATCAACTATCATCAATAAATAATCGACTGATCAACGAAATCAATTTGGTTTCAATCATCAATTTCACGTATCGATCCTTCTTATTCTTCAGACGCGTCTTAAGAACTTGAAGGTTCTGTGACTAAACTTTAATGTCTAATGTCTAATACAGTGCTTTCCAAACTTTTTGTACCTGCGCCCCCCTCTTTGGAAAAAAAATTTGTTGCGCCCCCCTTAATTTTTCTAACAATCCAATTTCATAAACACTCATCTGATATTGTAATTTCGTAATGATTTCGTATTCGTAATGATATTTTGGAATCAGCTGCGTGACCCCCTGCAACAGCCTCGCGCCCCCCTAGGGGGGCGCGCCCCACAGTTTGGAAAGCACTGGTCTAATATCTCCGGTTCTATGGCGAATATTGGAAAACTGTTTTCAGTTTCGTAATCTGCGTCGTTTAAACTTTCATTTGGTATAAGAATCAATAGAATCTGAGGCAAAGAGTTTTTTTTTATAATATGGGGCCTTGGCCTGTAAAAATGAAGTGGAAATTTTTAAGAAAATTCAACTTTAAAGTCGAATATCTTGCGTTCTATGGCGAATATTAGAAAACTGTTTTCAGTTTCGTAATCTGCATGGTTTAAACTTTCAGTTGGTATAAGAATCATTGGGATCTGAGTCAAAAAGTTTTTTTGTAATATGAGGTGAAAAGTGAGATTTTATTAAAATTTCACAAATACGCAAATATCTTTTGACCTATGCAAGATAGCAATTTAGAATGGACACCATTAGTTTTTAAATTAAATTTCACACAATTTAAGTGGTTAAACCATCAACTTGCAGTAATTCTAAGCGGAGTTATGAATTATTGAT
>NBZA01001664.1:3493-27436 GCA_003054995.1 Aleochara bilineata
GTGACATAAACAAAACTGATAAATTCAACATTCGAAAAAAGGGTGCGTGCAAGTTGCAGGTAGTCGTTCCGTCCAAAGTGCAGCGCTGCGCTGACGGTTTTATAATATCGCACGCGAGTAAATATCGAACAATCAGCACCAACCAACCAACCAACACTCCTTCGTATTAATCAGCCACCTGCAGCTTTGCATTGCTTGAGTGCCTCGTGCAATATGCATGTGATCGCCTACAATTGATACCAACAAACAGCAGCAGCATGCAGATCAATGAACAATTCAATTGCTTACACCAAGCAGTCAGCAAGAAAGTACACACTAGTAAGTAGGTGAGTACATACTGCATCCTTCCGTTGATTGTCGATGGAAAACCTTAACCTATCGACTTGAAAATGCAGTGCGCAGCGAAGAAAAACCCGATCACGATTTATTCAAACGAGATCTACCATCTAAAGTCAAGTAAGCAAGTAAGCATCCGGCGTAAATCAGATTTTGATTTAGTGATCATGTCTTCTTGCGCAATATTTCACTATAAAGTGAAAAATTACTAGAAAAATCACGTGAATGGCTTATGTAAACGAAAGGCACATGCACATCAAGGCACTTGCCCGACGCACGAATTATTCGCATGAAGAGGTGAAGAAATGTGCGCTAAATGTCAATAGGAAGCTTAATATTTCATCGGCAGGCAGGCACAACGCAGGCAAGTAATAAAAAATTCAATTGCTCGGTGATTGCCGAGTGTATTCAGGAAATTGAGTAACTGACCCATCAGTATAAGTATGTAGATATGTCTAACACATTAATTATAACTTTTTAAGTCTTCTTAACTTAAATCCTTTTAAGAATCGATTGAAGAGTTGTTGAGTTCACTTGGTCGCGGCTAATTAATCGGACGCTCATTCTCATTCTCATACTCATTCTACTTCTACTGATTGATTGCTTTTAGAATGATGCAGGAGTCTTGTAGGTAAACGCAGTTATTATTTCTTACGCACTTCTTGCAAATGTTAACTAAGCAATTATTTGCCTTATAATTTCATCCACAACCGGCAGAAGAAGCTTTCTGTTCTGCTCTCTTGAAATCTTGAAATCGACCAAGAAGAAAGAATGCGCTTTGAACAATGCATACGAGTATATCATTGATTTTGAAATTCAATTCAATTCAATGGAAGAAGAAGGACTTGACTTGAAATTCGATCCGGTCTTCTTCTTATTCTTATTCTTCATTGTCTACGAATCAAGAACATTGTACAAGAACACGTGCTATTGATACAATTGCAAATAGTTAGCTAATAGTTTATAAAAATTTAGCAATAAGCGTTTTAAAGTCAAGTTTTCGTCACTTTTCTTATAGAAATAGAAGAAATAATAATTGTATGCAATTAATTTGAATTTCAATTAAGGCATTTGCAATTGTTAGAAATTAAGTGAATTCCCGCGCATGCGGCATTCCATCATTAAAACGTAAACGAACTTAATTAGTATGCGTTGCATTTTTTGCAAGAATTAAATTTGCATTGCATCTACAAGCGTCATCTCTGCAAAGTCTTGCGCTTGAGTTTGAGTTTGCGTTGGTGTGATCTCTTCTCTTCTCTTATCTTCTCTTCTCGCCATAAGTAACAACATTATTATTATACATATTCACAGTCATTTACTTACTTACTTAACTGAATGTCTATTAAAAGATGAATAGAATGTATAATATTTTATAGAAGAATTCCGCAGAGTAAAGCAATATCTCATTATTATGTAACGCAAATAAATAATATTCCTCATAAAGTTGTAGGCGTTTAAATAGAAAAAGAATAAAAAATCAAGAGTATCCTTTCTTGCAATTATTTTTTCTAACAAAAAGCAATTAAAAACTGTACGCAAATAACCACCAAATGAGATAAATTTACTAATTGTTTAACGTTACCTTAAAAATCATGTTGGTTTCTTAATCTGTATCTTTATCACTTTTTGTAACACGAAGAAGGATGCACATCCAAGAATGAAACAAAGCAGCAAAAAGCACGAGCAGTAATCCGATTTTAACCCGAACACAACCCGAATGTAATAAGATGTAGAATTACAATTGTCTATCATTCAGTTTTATACCTTCTTGAAGCGCCAGCGAGCGTCTTGAGTGGGAAGACGCGCTGCAATGGTAGGAAAGACCGAACAAAACGCAAAAAACGTCATACATTCTTCAAAAATGAACGCATCCTCACACCATTGCATTGCAACAATGCCAATGTATCGCAAAAAGCCAAAAACCGTGCAAAAAACCACTCTTTGATTGCAAGAAATCATGGATCAACCTTGGAATTTAAAAATTCGTGAACTAATATTAAAATAATCAAAAGCAATTGTAAATTCCTTGACTTTTCGATCTGTTCTTACATTCGACAGTCATCATGTTGATAGGTACGTACATTCTTTTAATTAAAACTGTGTAAAATTATGTTCGAGATAGGGTATCGGACGATGACGAAGCGCAGAAATTATTCACGAGTATTTACCCAGGCGCTATGCTCGTTCATATAAATAATCGCATTCTAATGACACATCTAAACATCGATTTGAAGACGGTAGCCGTGGAAAAAAGTGCGAAGTGCCAAGTCAAGTACACCTTCATCTATTATTGATTTCACCCGTTCTATTGCCAGTTAATTAAGCAATAAATCACTGCTCGTTGATTACAAACATTTACCAATATTAGAAGTAAACTTGAATAAATTCTTAATGATTTTAAAATGAAAGTAAAACAATTATTATTTCACAGCAATTATTTCACGTGAATGATGAATTCAGCGAAAGAAAGTCATGAATCGTGATCTGAAGTAAGTAACATGATGTGATATTGACTGAGAATGAATTAATTTAATTAGAAATGTCAACAATTACTTCCGCCAATCTAATTGTTAATCAAAAACCCAGAAACAATGATTAATTAAATATCTGCAATATTGATTAATAATAATTTACGATGCATTCTTAAACTGTTTAAAACTTAAATTAATTATCTATGCATGCATGCATGTACCTATGTAATTAGTAATAAAATAATTCACTTACAAGTGGCAATGTGAAGAGAACAATAACGCCGCCGCTGACACTAAGAGATGTACGAATGAATGACATTTATGCAATCGACTGAGATGAATATAAAAACGCTCATTAGGAAAATGATGATGAATGACACGTGGTAATATTAACCTCTTATCACACGCAGGAAAGCAATTTGCCACTCGAACTTTAATTATAAAACTAATTTGTTTTTAGACAATTACATAAGAGAGCAATGAATGAAGCTTATCTGCAAGTGCCATTCCGTAATTAAAATTAGCTTCATAACAGGCCGGAATGCTCGTTACTTGTTGCTTGTTGCTTTTGGCGCGAAGCGAGGAGATTACAGTACATGGTGATAATCTCACCTCAAAGTTACATAAAAAGTCGTGATATTCACGGCGGCAGTGGCGTGCGCTATGGAAACCTGCAATTTCTTTTGCGTCTATAAGTCTCTTGGTTTGTTTCTTATATATGATATCGATATCAAGACTTGATACGACATCAAACGTCAAGAGCCATCAAGATGAAGACGAAGACAAACATGAAATTAAGATGTAGGTACCTAACTAACGTCTGACTAAATTGTTGTTGGTGTGATTTGCAAAGAAGAAAATTGTCTTTTAATAATGGAATTGGCATTTAATACTCTGATTTATAATGACAAACAAGCACCAGTGCTTATCTCTGCGTAACGCGAAGGAGAATTATGAAGTCTTTTCTTATCTGCGCTTAGCTTGTACATATTGGCGAAATACACTTAGCATCGCATCGCATCGCATCACTTTTACTTTCACATTGTGGAACAAACTGCATCGCATCGGATCCTCGAAGCTGTTCTTGTTCTTCTATTGCAACTCCTCAGCAAAAACGAGAACAAGTGTTACATTGTAACACATTCATTCCATAATGAAACAACGTTCAAGTTAACAATAGTTATTTATGTGGAATCGTTCTGCCTAAATTTGTAACGTGACGAAAGTCAACTATACGTCAATCAAGTAAACCCTCACTGATGATTCATTCATGCATTACAAATCTATTATTTCTCCAATATGTATGTAGGTACTTATTTGCTTTGTTAAAATAAGTAAGTAAGTAATTAAATAGGTACTAAATTTTCTTGAAATCACGATAGAAATTAACCTTTCTTTATAATCAAGCCTCATTTCTTTATGAATGTCATGATTTGCGCAAGCACAAGCACACGCACTCATCTCCTCATCTACTTAATTCTCATCTCATCTACTCATCTACTTAATTCTTAATTAAGTTGTAGATAATTAATTATTATTACAAAACTATGTACTTTTAAGTAATTATGATTTCTTTGTTTTAACATTACATTGTATTCTGATCTAATTTATTATCTGAAATACCCTTGAACGCGTAGAATTTCATTAAGTTTTTCAAGAAAGTGAGTAGTTAAAAAACATTAACTACTACGTAGCATACTCTTCTCTTCTGTTCTGTTCTGTGGCTCTGCTCGTAAATAAACATGAAGACTAAAGAAGCAACAAGATTGTGTGTAATTGCCGACAAGAAACAAACACAACAGAACGCAAGACAAGGCATCACACAATGAGATGCTAAATTTTGCAGTGTACTTGCAAATCTGACTGACATGTGGGCACAGAGAATGAATTTCTTACATATTTGCAGCAGGCTTAGAGGTGAGGTTTGCATTGCTGCCCTTGATATTTTAAAATCTTCAGCTCTTCAGTCGTCTGTCATTAATATTATATAGACACAAACAGATTAACTAACAACTTGCACCTTGCAACTTGTAACTTGCCATAGAATGCAATGCATTTTCGGTTACTCATATCACATATGTAACGTACATAATCGCTTATAACCTTAAGTCTTATAACCATAACCTCGCAAGCACAAGGCTCGTGATTTATTGCACATCAGTGATTTATGCTTAGCATTTTTGTAACGTGAATTGCATTAAGTAAATCAAATGTTAAGATGATGATGAAGAATAAGAAGAAGACATGAAGAAGATCTTAATCAGCACGAAGCTTATTGGCTTACATTCAATAACAAATATTTTTTTTATGATATGAGGTTTGGTTGGCGTTTTAATAGGCTATTGCATTGTAGCCAACGCTATGCGTTTCACCTGTACCATTGATTGAATGCAATGACAAGTTCAATCACGACCCTATATTGGTTATCAACGCATTGACCTTTAATTCGATACGTTGCCACGTAGGGTAAAAAACGTCTCTTGTCCAATCAGCGTGGCTTATCATTTACAGTTTTGAGATACACTCGTACACTCGCATTGTGCAATTAATTGCAATGCCATGCACTTATGTACATCTAATATTCTTCTCGCGGATGTTGACAAATGCCTGACGACAATTGCTCAATGAAGAATGAAGAAAGATGATCGTGTAAGAAACCAAACCGCAATCAATGACAAATTCGTATGACAATTATTAATTACTCGGTGGCCGTAAATAACTTTATAATCACTTTCTTTTCAAGCAGTTTTTAAGTTTTGTTTTCTTCATCAACATCTTATTCGCTCACAATCACATAATGACATAATGTACGCAACGCCAGCGCTGAGCGCATCAATTCAATGATAATTAATTTGTTTATGCGTTGCTTATAAAGAATCAAATATTTCCGCGTATGTATGTACCTACATTTGATTTCTTATCACATGTACACCTATGCATGTAACTGTTATTCAATAAGAACCTGTGCAATTACTCAGAGTTTAAAAGGTAATTAAGAGTTTCATCCTTATATAGTGCATTTTATCGTTGATGAAATTGCGCGCGTGGCTGTTATAATTGCACAAGAAGCCTGGTTCCTGTTCGGCCAAGAAGGAAGATGATGCTTGTGCTTGCGCTTGATTTATTGCCCATTTGAACATTTAAAACTTTGATTACCGTTTGTAAAAAAGAGACAATCAGCCATCAATCAATCAATCAATCAATTATGTCTTCGTTAATGAATACGAGAGCAAGGGGTATAATTAAATCAATTAGTGTGACCGTGATATATCAATAATTCGACATTGGCATTAATTTGATTTCTTAAGATTTCTTATTGGACAATAAGGAAACTTTAAATTTTAAAGAAAACACAACCAAATGACTCATAAAATCCTCCTTAAAAATGAGAGAATTGATGTTAAATTTATGGCGAAACCAAGCCAAGCCAAGACTAAGACTGAAACAATGACTGATTCGCCACGCGGTGCGCAGCGCAAGCGTAAACGCAATAAAAGTCAGCGGAGTAAATTATTTATGCGATTCGCATTGTCGCACATTATGATCAAAGCAAAGCAAAGCAAAGACGAGCACTGAAGAAAAAGCGTGATATTCACAATTTTGCAATAAATTTTATAATAAAATCTCAACCGCACACCTCTTGTTGTGTAGGTACATTTGTTAATTGCGTTCAACAAGAAACCAAACCAAGAGTCGACTAGGAAAGTACATATTGTACTCGTACAAAGATTCAACTTTGAGCTCAAGGCAAATGAGAGCAAGGATGTGCTGTGATGTGATATTTTAATGCAATGCAATTCTCACAACACGCACATGCTGCTCTGAAATATTCGGCAACAATTCAAATTCAAAGCGCTGAAGATGTTATGTTCTTGAGATTGACGGCTGTTTGACGTTAATAAATTATAATTACAGAGCGCTGCGCTGCGGCTGAGGCTGCGGCGGAATAGCGACAATTACTAGCCTTAGCCGAAGAATGATCAATGATGGCATTCGAATGTCATTTCTATTACATTTGCGTTTATTTCTTAATTCTGACTGAGTTTAGTTTAGTTCAGTTCAGTTTACTGCAGTGAGTGAGGGCGTCAATGACAAATTACGTCTATACATGCGTGTAATTCGAATTCACATTCAAACATAATTTAATTTGGAAATATGCAAATCAACTGCGCATTGTTTGTTTGTTTAGTAAGTGTCAGGCGTATAAGTTCACTCCATAAATATCGCACGCCGCAGGGGGTGCATCAGAAAATGTTATTCTCTTTGAAATTCTGGTACAATTCTAACCTTGAAACAGTTTTCTTTACTTGCGCTTCTTCTTGCCTATCGCCGGATGTTCCTCGGCATAAATTCTATGTAGTCTAGGTTTTTTCTGAGAAATAATCACTTGAATCAAGTCCACAAGTGATGTAATGTTAAATTTTAAATTTCAAATTCATATTCGCAGTGTGCATACAAATTGCTTGCTTTCAAGTTCTTCATGTCGCGTCGCTTCTTGCTTGTTGCTGGTTTGGCATTGTGGACGTAGTACCTGCATATTTATTATGCCGAGACATGATTAAAGGACGATTCGTTGGTTGAGGGTGCGTCCATCGCCGACAAAGGTCACAGCTGTGCGGCTTTTGCAAGCAAAACACAAGTTCAACCTAACCTATAAGCAAGCAAGGATTGTACATATTCCTATAGGAAACACTCTTAGAGCTTAGCTTAGAACTTATAGAAAGCAATGAATGGCAAAAGCAAACATTCACCCAGTCGCTCGCTCGACTCGACTCGACACAAAGAAGACACTCAACCCACAAATTTCGATTGCGCTCTGCACAGTTTACGCAATACCAGCTGCAGACTCAAACTCAAACTCTAATTGTGATTCAATTCGCGTCGTGTACCAGCAATTTGTTTGCATTAATATTGAAATGTTACGAATTCCTCAAGACTTTAATTGAACGAATGTGTGTCTTTGTTGCTGGACCATTAATATCTTAAGACGAAGACATAGCACACACTAGTAGTGGCAACATTTACTATATAATAGTGATCGAACCGTAACTAATATACTAATTAATGACTTCAATTGGCTCTCATCTGCTGCAGCGCAATTCACCATTGAGCAATATTATTTGCATCATATTTTCGCTATTATTCTCATAAAGTTTAAAATTTGCAAGAATATTTACGGCAACATAACCAAAAAACTAAATAAATTTATCCAAAGCGCCCACAATCAAAGCTCGTAAAGTATGAATGTTGAATGTTTTCCTCAATTCACTAAAACTAAACATTTCCTAAAATAAATTCGCCAACGCCAACGCAATTCATGTTTGCGTGCACGTTTATTGCTAAACTTTAGCAATGAATAACAATATTTTAATTGCTATGTAAATCGCTTCGGTGTGCAATGCAGAGACTGCAACAGCAACATGAATAAATAAAATGCTTTTAAGAGAAAAAAGAATAAAAGCGTGTGAAGTTTAGACTCGAGTGAACTAATGAGTCAGTCGATTGCGCTTGGTACATATGAATGAAACTACTGTTCTGTTCTGTTCTGTTCACTTCTTAAAAGCAACAAAAGAAAATCAAAAGTATTGTTAAGTATTGCGCGATGTACATGAACAAAAGTGTGAAGTGAACACGATTGGCCTTGACTCGAAAGAAATGCACGAAATCTGGCAAGAAATATGTAATAAGTGCTTCGTATTTCGTGTTTCTCTTAACATCAAGCTGAAGCTCCAGGTCAAATGCCATGATACATACATACTTGAATAATGATAGACAATAGCAGATTTCTAATCCGACGCGATAACATCGCATATAGGTATAATATTAGTGGATATTTAACCAATTTTTCTAAAGTTCCTTCAATTCCCACCTCTTTTTCTATTAGGTAGTTAGTGATGTGATTCAATGCACTCCAAAATATTAACATTTTTCGTGATCTTCATCAAGCGTATACGGAGATTTTCAGCCATTTATGACTTTTATAACGAACGAACGAACGAAGAAGCATAAACATAAATGTCCCGCGCTATACTTCTTATGCAATCTCAGCCGGCGATCTGATAAAAGCACGCGAATCGCGGCGTGCGGCGGTGGGCTTGCTGCTTGCTACAATAAATGCTCGCGCAAATGGTGGCAAAAGGTTAAGGATCACCTACAAATGCAGATCGCAAGCAACCAAACCAACCGCAGCGTTCCGTAAACAACAATAGCAACAGCAATGCGCATTGTGACATAAATATTGCTTTCATTTTTATACTTGATCTTGAAATCAACCCACTACAAGATATTATATTATATCTCATCTCATCTAAGACGTAACATCCTTAATCCTTGAAAGAAACAAAACAAGAACAAATGCGCTTTAATCAATCGACAAATTCGAATTGAACGAGGTGTCTGCTGTCTGTTTATAAAGCAACGCTAACGCTGTAAATCCATCAAAGCAAACAGTATTATTGAATAAAATGAATGAATATAATAGTCATTACGCGGCGCGAGAGATAATTACACGCTTGCTGGCACAACGTACACCGTGCAATGTGCGCAAACACAATCGGAAGACATTATCAATCATGAATTAATCACACATGTAAATATTCATGTTCAAAAGTGATTCTTGTCTTGTGTTGGCTTGTCTTGTCTTATTTCGCTATAAGAAGAATTGAATTATTAATTGCAGAAGAGGCAAAGCCGTATACGTACGCAGGAGGAGCCTTGAAGTCTTGCGATATCTGATCTTACAAGGAAATGCTCTTGTGATAGGCAGCTAAATACAACTATTAAATCATAATTGTTACCCACACGTGATGCAACACATTTCATCTCAACTCAACTCATCTACCCACGAATCTTATGTCTTCATCCAATCTAAAACTGTGTAAACTATTGCGTAAAATTCACTACATCATACCTTGTTATACATACATACTCTTATTGTTATTATAGTGACCCAGTAACCTGCATTTAGAATGGTTATGCGAAGACACGAGCATGACTATAGGCAACCATACGCTCACTAACCTTACTTTTTTCATAATTTCATAAGCATAGGCACTACTTAAAAGTTCTATTTTTCTTCTAGAAATAGTCAATTCAAACACCTAGAAAACAATACGCACAATTTATTTACGTTTTGTTGGTTTTAGTTCAATAAAGATTAGCTAAACAATGTACTTGCATAAATCTATCTGCCTATCAATACTTTGTCGGTTTAATTTCAGTTTCCCAGTGGCATTTCTCACTTAATTCTAGGACCTAAGCTATAATAACATCATACACATGCAAATAGTAGTCAACTATCACCTATAATATCATGTATAAACTCGTTACTAAAACTGTCAACTGTCAAAACGTGATAGTTAAGTGAGAAATAGCACACTTGTGGCACTATCTGAGGGATACTTTCGTATTTTGTTTAAGTATGTATGCATGTACTACTATTGTAATACTAGTTGTTTGTAGGAGATTTCTGCACAGGATAAGTACGCAAAGATAAAGAAACAATTGAAAGAATAATGCTTCTCTAACCTAAAATGCATACGAAGTAACTAAAAACACAAGAAGTTTTGTACTTTTTACCCCAACAATGTCGATGATCGATGTGCCCTGACCTGATCGATGGATGATACGAAGAATATGATAACTGATACACTTAAGAGTGATATTTATACGTAATCAAACAAAAATAAATTAAATCACAGGAAAATAAACAAAATTATCACAAGTATAAGAACAGCTGTCAACACAAAGATGGCCATCCATTGTCTTTGATCTAAAAACGAACACGAAACCAGGAATTAGTCTAAGAAGTTTCTAGAAAACGAAAGAAAGAGAGAGAGTAATACCATTGGACATGTGAAGAACCTTCGCAACTTTCTTCATCGTCGCGTCCAACTTGCCCTCAGTGTTCTCCATTTCCGTACCAAACTCGTCAAGCATTCTACAACAATTCAACCCATTTTCGAGAACATTCTAAAGGAATATCCATATGTTTACCCCGCTTGTTCGTCAATCTCCACTGAGATATGACGAGAGACCGTCTTGAGGGATCCTAGCGTGTCACTGATGGCTTCCAACTGCTCATCCTGACTCCTCTGCAAGTACTGCTGCTGCGCGAGCGTGTCCTGCAGGAACCTCTGCGGACTGTCCATTTCATTCTCAAGCTTAGAGTACTTGGTGCTCCCGTGCGTACTGCTCGTGTTCAAGACTCTGACAGGGCTCGGTTCCAAAAGCGGCTACAAACACATAGCATATCAACACTCCTACCCCCAACGTAACCTAACTTTTCATAAAAGAGTCTGTTTACTTGACTAGCAGTCCTATCGCGGTCTCTGTGCCGGTTCATGTTGATCTTGTCCTTCATGGACTTAACCTCTTCGCGCGTGGAGTCAATAAAGTACTTGCGCGTCGTCAATTCTTTGTTATCTAGCTTGAACTTTGTCGGGTTCTTTTCAACAATGTCAATTGTGTCCTCGAGATCCTCAAGGTCCCATTCTATGCTTCGCAGCGAGTTCTTCAGCTCGGTATTGGTCCACTCCAGCTCATCTTTCGTGATACAAATGCTATCCTCTTGCAGCTCAATCCATCGCAGATACAAGCCTCTAGTTTTGTTCAGCGCTTTGAAAACCTCACTGCAATATCATTTTTCATAAGCAGAAACAACAGACAGACGAATGAAACAAACGAGAACCAAACAACTGACAAGCAAACAAAAGAAAATCAAGTTTACAACCACAAAGACACACGATATCTTACTCTTTAACAACGAAAAATGGATCTTCCAACGTCATATCAAAACTGAAGGGCAATTATTAGTTACGTCTTTTGTTTGGTGTCAAAACACTGACTGAAGGCTGCCCAGCTGCTACATATGTACGTACATACGCACCTCACACCAAAGCGAATGATAAATAGAATTAGTTTACCCCCGAAAGCAAGAACTAACGAGATATTTGGCCTGGAATTAACATACCGCCACGATTTCGACACAGATTCATCAAGGCTAAGGGTGATTACGGGGCGACAGACGAGATAGACACATGAGCAGTAGTATAGACGTGACTCACAACCAACTCACAGGGTAGATATAAACTAAAGGGATGATGTTCAACCTCCAACACTGAATGTGTGAATATTACCGCGATGATGAATTGAATTGAGCTATAAATACTCCTTCAACAAGTCTTCTCCTTCAACTTAAGAGTATTTTCTTCACCAGAAGGCAAGATAATTTTAAAATATTTAACCAACACGAGAAACAAATGAACAAGTCAATGGACTTTCAGCCAAACATAACCAGAACACTTTGTAAGCGTAGGAATTTCTAGGGGATTATCGATCCCACCAAAAGACAGTTACTTGCACTGGAATTCTGTGTACGCTTAGTTGCCTATAGTCTCTAGGCAGACCGCAAATTCAAAACTTTTAAAAGTGCTTTCAAAGTTTAAAAACTCTCATCAACTATGATGAAATGTCATTATTTGTGTATCAAATTGATATTTTGTGTAAACTTGCGCTTTTAAATGAGTTTTAGTCGCTTTGCAGTGAATCAGTGAGTAGGAAGGAAAGAGTAGGCCATTCACGGAAGTGGCGATGCGCGCGTAAGAAGAGCAGCCAGCGTTTATGTTCACGTTCACGTTTACATATTCACAGCAGGAGTAGATCCGCGTAAGTCGCTCGCGGAGCACGTAGAGACGTGACAGTTCTTCGCGACGCGCCGGCCAAGTCTCAGTTCAAACTTGAATCAAATCCAACAACTAATAACAATCCAATCGCCAGTGCTGTTTGTGATTCAGTGGCAGGGCAGGGCAGGCAAGACAATCCACAACTAATTCAATATTTTCTTTAAAAACATCCTCTCTGGAGGAATAAAAACAAAACAAAGTAAAATAAATTTAAAACAAAATGTTACCTCGCCTGAAATTCACATTCACAAGCATGGATAACTACAAAAGGCGCATTGTCATCCCGAAAAGGTAAATCTTATTATGTATTCTTTTCAATATTATTATTTTGTATTAAAATTTGTTTTTAAAAAGTTTTCTTACTCGTGATTCATGATTATATGCCAATGCTGTATCGAATCAAGAAAATTGTTGTTGAAAAGTTACGGAATTAGCGCAGTTTGAGTGTGAGTATGGCATGGATATCACAATAAAACGTAAGAGAATAAGAGAAAAGCGATTATGTATCTTAAAAGCCATGGGAATTTAGGTTAGTTGTTAACTTACTAGATTGGTGTTTTCTGTGTGTTGATACGATAGTGATAGGTATAAACGCACTGAACTTGGACTTAAGCGCTGTTTATGCGAAGAGAAGTTATTCTTGTAAGAGGAAAATCCATGCTGTGTCCATATACAGAGACCAAGAACAAGAACAAGAATAAGATCGAGAATAAGAAATTAAGTCTTGTAAGACAATGACTGTGTCACTAAATTAAATTCAAATATTGTTCTGTTTCTTGTAAGTGCAAGTTATATTCACGTGGACTGTTGTTGTTAGTAAAAAAGAGAAAACTGTAACCAATATCCAAGCACAACAAGTTTTGGATTTGAAAATAAAGTTTTTTTCCAATAATCACAGAAAGAGTGTTGGTCATAACTCCAGGTAATAGCCGATTATTAAGTGGAAGAAGAAGCGTTCGTACAAGAAGAAGAAGAAGAAGAAGATCGATGAGCTAAGAAGCTATATGAAGAAGAACCTGGCGGACACCAGCCGGCAGTAATCGTTTCGAAATCTTTCTTTCTCAACGTAGGTATTACTGCACCAAAGTCAAAGTCAAAGCCAAAGCCAATCGAATATAAATGTGAATGCCTTGCCAAGTCATGCCAATAGAAACAAGAACAAAACTATAAACGCGTTATACGAGCTGATAGTAAAGAAGACCAAGACCAAGTACATCAAGAATGCGAATGTGAATGCGAACCGTGTTCTTCTTAATGCGGAAATTGGCAGACCGCAATCGCAGTGCAAGCGCAAGCGCAGTCTCACTGACACACTAACATCCACGATGACCGCCCATGTATGGACAAACTTAATTCTCATCGCACTCGCAGGTGTTTGCATATTCTACAATTTCCCAAGAAAAGTCACTTCCTTCACACTCAAGTGATCTTTCTCCTTATGAATATTAAACGTTGGACTTGCGTCGATTAAAACTATTGCATTTTCAAGTTGTCTTAAGATGCAAAAGAATGAGAAAGTACCCACAGGATATTCAATTTATTCTTTCTTCCTTCCGCTCCGCTCTGCTCTGCTCAGAAAGCTGTTGCTTCTTAAGCCGAATGAATTACTTTACGCCCGCTGCTCATATAACTGGCTCCCTGGCTCTGACTTGTTGTGAGTGACCCACAACAAGATGCAAATGACTTCGTCTTATTAAAATTCAAAACTCATCAGGAAAATACCCAAAAGTGAAGACGTTCCATGTGAAATTCACTTTGCAATGTACAGTTAGGTACAATTTGCATTCTACAATATGTACCTTTAGATGCTGTTTCTTCTTGCTTTTGCAAGAAAATGAGTGATTGATCCACTTTATTAATGCAAGTGATTAATCATTATTCATACTCGTGCGCTTCCACAGATCTGTAGTTGAACTGGATGGACAGTGATTACTCTAAGTGGCTAAGAACAGCCTTAGTTCTAGCTCTAGCTTTGCATTTGCCTTGCTATGTCACGTCATAAAATCAGGTCACGCGAGCGAGATTCTTGCGTTTGAAGAATCAAATCAACAATGCACTCAGTCACTCAGCGAGACAGTCGTCAGCTACTTGCAATTGCGTTTTGCATCCGTTGCTAAACACTGCTCTTCACGACTGAACCCGACCACCCAATAGTTTTTTGCGCAAATCGTGTTGGAAGTAATTGTATAACGTGATTATGAGATGATCTGCTTCACTGAGCTGCGCTGAGTGCCAATAACACGTTACGTCGCGTTCTCAGTTGACTGGTTCTGTTCTACTTGCATTCAAAATGATGATGATCTGCTACTAGTAGCTCAGGTTTTACCGGACAAAGCCGTACCGTGATGTGATGAGACGAGAAGATAGCCCTTCTGCCTCAAGCCTTTAGATGAAGAAGAAGAAGAAGTAAATGAAGAAATGGTTTTTCTTATAGAGACACATTGAAATTATGGAAATTAATTCAACAAATCATTGCGTAATCTAACGGGTTGAATATACAACCATCTGAGAGATAAAAGATGTGCAATCGTAAGACAAGACAAGACCAGACAGACTTGAAAAACTTGAGAACTCCTGGTATTGAATTGATGTTCAATGAACGTTTCGCTTCGCTTCGTTTAGTTTTCTTCGTTCGTTCGTTCGTGCAGAGAGTAAATACGCGAAATTAATCCACAATAACGAGCAATTTGTTTTGTTTTCGGGCGATTTTGTAAATTGACTTTTCAAACAAAAGTTTTCTTTCCTTTTGTTTTTTGCTTTTTTAAATTGGCCTTTAATTTGACGAGATTAAAATGAAATCATTCGCTTTCATCAATAATTAATCTTATAAACAATTGTTTACTTATAATTAACTTGCATTTGCAATAATTAATTATTGTACGTGGTAATGTACGTCTCTCAATGGGATTTAATTCGTATGCAAATTAATTCATTTCTTGCATATCATTGCCATAATTATATATCAGAGTTAATTAACTATTATACTTAATTATTTATTTACACTGCGCATGCGCAAAAAAAGCAATATGGTTCTTGTTGTCTTTTGTTTTGCTTTTGTTTTTCGTTTGCTTTTCTTTACTCTTTTCTTGTTCTTGAGATGATTTTTCACGCATAACCTTGTTGTCGTTTGGTTTTTGTCTTGTACGTTTTATTGTGTTAAGCAAATCATGACTGCGACTATGCCAAGGCGAAAAACTTGAACTGAACTGCATTATTTTGTTAATCAAATGTAAAAATCTACGTGCTTCGTACCAGGTTTCATCAAACAACGGAAGAAACAAGGAAACAAGTAAAAATAAACGACCGTTAGGTTAGTTTTGATCTTTTTCTTTCTTAATTATAATTAACTTTGGAGCATTAATTAGCAGGAAAAATGTCCATCGCAAGAAAGTTTTCTTGATAAATATTCTTATAGGCTACTTTCTTTCCATCTATTCGCTCTAAGATGATCTCAGTTAGCCTTTGAGAGCAATTTATAAATTACGACTTAATTATTAATGCGCTAATTAAAGTACGCTTTATAAAAACGATACATTTCCGAAGAAAGCTCTTCAAAGTGAAGGTTAACCTAAAGCAGAGCACACGTTGTTTTGCTCGTTTGATGAAACAAAATAGACTAGAATAGAAGAGAATAGAGTAACGGAATTATAACCTTCAACAGCGTTCAAGAATGAATACATTTTCGCAGACAAGTTAAGCCGTCGCGTCGCCATCAAAAGTCGATCCTATCAATCTTCATTCCTTCATTTCATTTCATTTCATTCACTCAACAATCACCAAGTGTACGAGTTCATGGAAAGAAAGCTGAAGTTACAGAGTTAAGTGTTGCTTTCTTGAAAGATAATAAAACAGTACAAAGGAACGCGATTGCAGAGCAAAAATGTTACGTTATGTTGTCAAAGCCGGTCTTGAATTCCATAACAAATACTTGAACATCTTTGACAAACATTCATTTAACGGTTAATATTGCAAAAAAACATAATATTTGCCAATTTTCATATCCGGTAATGTAGGCTAAGCGTGTATATTTGTTTGCCTATATACTTATCGCAATTATTTGCATTAGATTCAGATTTAGATATAGGTTATGTGATGACTGTTGATCGATTGTGTTGATGATCGATGGCATGTGACGAACGAATAAATATGTAACAGTTCAGGTGTAGGTAATGTAAGGCGAGAGAATGTAATTATCCCGGTGCAACCTTCTCTTCTTCACGTGCTGTGCTCCCGAACACTCAGCGATTTTCTCTTTTGATAATAACACTTTATGAAATTACATACTCTATTTGTAAATTACAGCCTATTATCCTAGCCTTTGACTTTGAAATTCATCTCACGCGCATGGAAGAATGCATTTTTACATAAATACATAGCTAGAAAGTTACCAGGAGCGAGTGCAACTGCAGTCAAATGTGAAATGAAAAATGTAAATTGTCATTGTCACTCTAAGTAAGTAACAAACCAGACACCTAACGAAGTTTTAATATTGTTACTTTGGTTAGGTCCATAGACACACAGAGGAGTTAAGTTGATGATGTAATTGATGACCAACAAAAAATTGATGACAATTTAATGACATCCAGACTCACAGTCAACGAAGAAACAAACAATCAGACGAAAAGTGAAAGATAATACAGAAGTCAAGACGTCACTCAGTGAACAGAACAGAGCCAAACCAAGCCAAGCCAAGCTAAGCGTTTATTCGTCTTGACAAGCCGATGACTTAACTTTAACCTAACTGTCATACTTTGTCTTGTCATGTCTTGGCTGTCATCGCATTATTTCGGTACTAACTGAACGCAATGCAATATAATGTTAATAACAAATCGATCAAACAAGTAGATTTATAACTTCCGTCCATGAAAGCAAAGCCTCTCTGTCGTCTGCTTTATGTACAAAGGCGTAGAAAGTCGACCGAACGATCAATTATTATCAAAGAACGAGCATGTACTACACTCACTGCATTCTATTATATTATATCAATGCATCTGAAGTCTTAGAAGCGAAGCGAAGGGAAGTGCAGTGGGTGTGGTATTAGAACACAACTATTACTCGTTTCTATTTAGTATGTCATCATTTTTCATCTTGGTTTGCTCGCATCAATGGACAAATGGCTATGAAAATCTATTAAATTCCATTATCATTCTAGGTTAGATCAGAGAAAGGATCTCGTTTCTAAGAGACCAACGCAAATCTTGTTATTCATGCATTGCCAATAAATCACAGATTCGCCAACGCAAGTGCAAAAGTACCAACAAGGCACTGAAAAATATGTACTTATGCTATTGTATAGGCGTCTTGATAAGCGTTTAATTAACAACTGGAACGAAGCATCCTGACTTTCAATACATATTCAACGAATCCAGCCAATCAGAACCGCAAATTGATTATTTATTACTTGATACTTAATTGTACTTTGCGGGCTTAAATTATGCATTGCATGGCAAGTTGCATAACCTAACAACTGATAAGAACACTTTACAGTGTAAGTTCAAAAATCAGTGAAAATGTTGATAAGACGCTTGAAACTTGCAAGGTATTTCTTTAAAAAAACTTATTATAACGGTACCCTGATGTTTCTTTATCAGAATATACGAGTGCTTGGCTTGCATTTCCCGTTTGAAAAACTAACTAACTGTACTGATGTGAGATATGTATGCAAATTAAACTTAATCTTAAACTTAATTACGTTTAAGTCTTTTAACTTTAATTAATTTTAAACAATTTGCTTGCTGTCGCTGTTTGTTTTCAAACAATCATTTCTCAACGTCTAACATCTGTTCTGCCTTGTTCTACAATAGTTTGTTTGGTATAAAAATATTCATATATTCGCATATATCATGGATATTAAGAAATAAAAAGTTAACTACAGGCAACCGCACATCAGCAGCTACGGAAAGTTAGCTGCATCTTAGATTTTATGCTCAAGTCACGTCGCTTCATTAAATATTTTAGTTTAGGTAATAATCTGTCTCATTGCCAGTAATTGTGTGCAGAAAAGTAACTCAAGTACATTGCGCCTGCAATTATTCATCGACAATGAAGTCGTTTACTTTTACGTTAATAACTTACGACGTTATTTTGCTTTGTATTTGCAAAAATAAGAAGAAACTAATGTACGAGGAGAAGAGGTTGATGATGATAATGCACTATTTAGTTGTAAAACATCGTAATGTTACTAAAGTCACGCTTTTTTGCATCGGTTGATTACATACTTCTTCTCTTCTCTTCTCTTCTGTTTCTGTGTCTTCTCACGTCACTTGTGTTCAAGTTTCAAGTGTCTTTATTCTGATCTTGAGCAAATCACTTGAAATGCCCTATATTTTACTAGAACTGCAATAGCATTCGCATTCAATTGAATTGAAAAGTGCAATCAATTCACCCAAACTGAACCGAAGAACGGAAGACAGAAAACCACATTGTAGATGTAAAGTGTGTTAAGCAGCGAGGCGTGTAATAAAATGCGTTAACGCACACTTGCAGTGACTGATTGACTGTAAGATGATGATAATGATGATGACTGTCAATGACAAACAACGTAAAGTGAAGTGAATTGAAGTGAAGTGAGGCAATGAACTATACACAGCATTAAATTAAAGTGCATTTCCCTTTTTGGTACATTGACAACTGTAGCGAATTACTACAAGCAATGACTTGACTTAAGATGACTTTAGAGTGTAAATGCGTTGATTTCCTTTGCTTAGAAGCAAAGCGAAGCAAAGAAAAACTCAAGATAAATTGGTTTGACTTGGCTCACTGGTCACTTTTACTTTTCTCAGAAAAGATGAAGCTGAAGAAGAATAATAATTTCGTGAAAATTCTTATAATCTGCTCATGCTTATAAGATTTCTCTCTTATGTGAGTTGAGCTACCGCTATGTAAACGTTGATTTCTTAAATATTTGCTTTACGTTCGAGATGAGTTGAGATGCAATTTTATAAAATTCAGATTAACACAGTTTAGGAACTTTCACTTGAGAAATATAAAAGAAGACCGCTTGCTGACCATGCACAACGCACATGAGAAGACACTCAGTGCTTCCTCATCAAGGCATGATATGTTCTGTTATGAAAACTAGAAAACTTTTTAGTTGAATGTAAGAAACTGCAATAAAAAATACTTAAAACTGATGCCACTTTATAAATTTCACATTTCGACTGGACTCGCTTCGTTATTTATTTATGGTCATGTTGATTTGAAAGTTATAAACAAAACCAGAACCAAAATACGCAAGAAATCATCAAAAAAAGAGTGACTTTTGCCAATTAGCAATGAGTTTACGTAAAGCAATCTGCATAGAAATTGCATAAATAAATGAATAAGATGGTCGGTCACTAATACGCTTCGCAAATAACAATTTTCATAGCACTGCGCATGTGCAATTTGCAATTTGTCTATAATTTCCTTCTCATAGCACCGTTACTACTGTGAAAACGCAAATACACGCCACCAGCGTGTATAACATGCAATTTACCGCATAATAAATTGATTCATTAGAACACACGCGCATGCTTATAACAAAGAAGAAGAAGAAGAAGAGGGTAATTATGATTGTGCATCTGCATCAGAAACGAGATTAGATTAATTCACGTAACTTTTTCGTTTCTTCTTTATGCTCTCTTCCCACTCATGAAGTCTAAAGCTAAAGCAAAGTAAAAGTAAAAACACGCGTTTCTACAAAACAATCATTACTTTACGACTTGTTGTAATTATTAATTAATTGTCTGTGCAATTAAGCAATCAAATTACAATCAAAATTTGGTTCTGTTCTCTTCAAGAGAAAGGAATATTATGAAGAAGTGGAAGAAGTTGAAGAAGAAAGGATAAATAATTATTAAGCATTGATGAATGTTGCATGTTGACATTGACATGATAAACAGGAGAACAGAAGAACAAAGCAACTGCCGAGAGTTTAAGTCTCAAGTGTTAAGAAGATGAAGATAAACTGTTAACTGTCTCTTTGCTGGTAATTCCTTTTGGTCTTTGAATTCATTAGTCTTGTCTGGCAAGTACATACAATCAAAGAAAGAAAAGAAAAGTGAAATGCATTGTGCGTTCACTCGATTGTACATTCGGCTGCCGTAAATTACGAATGATTGGATGGAAGGAACGGACCCTTCACGTTCCACTATTATTCTATTCATGTCATCACCTTCACTTGCCTTCGCTTCTTCATTTCACATCGCATTGTCAATATTCGCACTGCGCAATGCAATTTCCCATTGAAAAAACGAGGAAATTAACTTTCCAGTAAAACAAATTAAACAAAGCAAATTAAAAATACGTACGTACCTACATATCTTCCTTAATATTAATTAGTGATCAGTTAATGATTACGATTAAATATTACGTAATGAACCGTTAGAAAACCTCTGGTTCAAGTCATTTATTTAGTTTAAGTTTAAATCAGAATTGGATTGAAAGTTTACGCCAGTTTATTTCCAGGAAGAAGAACGAAGAATTGAAAGCAATTAAGAAATTAATGACTAAGTTCGAAGATACTTGAAAAAATGTAAGTTAATTGACGTGGACTAAAAAAATAAGAACCAGAAGACAGACTAAGTCAAGTCTTGAAAGAAGAAAGTCTACATATGATTTGATTTCATTTCATTACATTCGAATCGAATTGTTATTATGCACCTGCAAGCGAATTGCACCTGATTGAGACTTGAATTTTATACAGACTCTCATTCAGTAAGTTTTCTTTCCTTTCCCATCAACCAAACAAATTGCATACAAACACATGCTTTCCCTTTCATTCGCATGATGATCAGCATTGACAATGAATCGCTTTGTATTTGTATTCATAGGATACGATCGATACTTCACTTCACTTTCTAAATCATATCAATATGTATTCTTTTCAATTACAGAACGAGCGAACTGATCGCTTTGGTGGCAATCTCCACAACGCTCTTCCTCTTTCTGCATACGCGCGACCTCAGCACGCGTCTCAAAGAAATGGAAGTCAGACTACAACCTGAGGACGCAATTGCTGCCAATCAAATTATTTCAGGCAAGTTACCAGTTACCAGATGACATGACATGACTTGTCTTACATTATTCGTTTCTTACATCACCAAAGAACAATACATGTGCCCAAAAACGTCGTAAAACTTATGAGTTTTCTATGAACATTTCGCAAGAAACACATCGAAACCTATGTATTTCTTCGCTTCCTTTGCCACAACTCAAAAAACCTCTTTCTTATCTTAGCTTCTTTTCTCTTCTTTCTTAACTTCATCTTCAAATGTCAATGGCATTTAAAAAGCGCATGAATATAATTGCTGTGCTCTGACAGACAACACATCAAGATGTACTAGATCTGATTATGAGTTTAAATGTTTAATTATCGTGAATTTGCAGGTGACAGCGCCCCAGAAATGCATCCCAGTGGTGGCAAGGCATCCATGAAGATAATTCAAAGCGCAGGCGCAGTAAGTGCACTTATTAATTACTTACTACTCTTAATTAAAGTACTCAAACATGCGAAACAAGCTAAAATAATGAATAATTACTTGCGACTTGACACAAATGCATGCAAATCTTGTGTTTATGTGATAAACGTGGTTGAATATTCCTAGATAATTTGCGAATAAACTGACTGAAGACTGGACGGACTGACTGACACACTTTATCCTCAGTGTTTGCATATAAATATGAAGCAAGACACACACATTCTCTGATGTTTTATGTTTGCAAGGATCAAATACTGAGTCCACTTAAGAAATGATTATGTAAAGCGTGAGGCGAACTGACGCTGGACTTTTGAAGAATCAAATGCATTCACAGCCATTAAAAGTAATTGCCTTTGCGCTTGCAATTTGGCTAATTTGCTACAGTTTTACAGTTGCGGCAGTCAAGGCGTGCAAATTAACTGGCACTTGAATGTTTCTGCGTGTTCGTCTGCGTCTAGGTGTCGTTCACCTGCTTAAACTCAACTCAATGTCTTCCTTCTTAACAGTTACCAGCGTTGGTTACTTGTTACTTGTATGGTAATAAAAAAATGATTGTCTATTTACAAACCAAATTTGAATGGCACGCTTGTCTGTCACTTTCGCGACGGCAACAAGATAATAACATAGAGTAGATGCCTATTGGCATGCTAAAACTGTTCGCATCCATCCACATTCACACGCAAAGCAAAGCCGCACAATAAATCCGCAAAAGAGTCACACAATCAGAACTTGTTTATGCTCAGTGAACTGAACTTTAAACTCTTGAGGAAGCACACTTAGCATGGCATAGCAATAACGGATTCAGAAGCAAAACGACCAAGACCAAGCAAAAAGCAATTTTCACCGGCTAAACAATTAGAACTCTTTGTCTCGTATCGTCGGCTTACCAGCAGCAGAATAAGAAGAAGTGCACTCACTCTTCGGTGAAGTGCATTAAACAGCAACTAATTCAGAGCAAGCTCAACGGTTATTGTTTGTTCTGCGATGCAGCTGCGGTTAAACTTAACGTAAACATAACCTAACTTAACCACAATAGTCTTTTGTCTTATTGAATATAAAACAAATCAATTTAAAACCAAACAAACCGTCAATATGTCAAAAGAAAAGTGACGTTTTACTTTGCGCATGACAAAAGACAAAACGCAAACGCAATTTATTGGTCTTTGCATGCAAGGCAAAGACACATGTTAGAAATTTCAATTATGCGCTCTGATTCGTCCTATTGTTCTTGTTCTGTTCTCTTCTCTCAAATTAACTGCAAAATTAGTACGTTTTCCTTTCGCACACTTAGACCAGCAATTAGACCGACATTAAAACACCTTTTTCCAGCTGGCGAATGTCATCTACGAGCCGTCACAGTTGAACAACACCCGGAAAGCGCAGCAAGAGATATTGTTCTTCAACCGCGTGCCTAAAGTCGGCTCGCAGACGTTTATGGAGCTCCTGCGACGCCTGAGCATCGCGAACCACTTCGGCTTCCACCAGGACCGCGTGCAGCGCGTGGAGACCGTGCGCATGGCTCCGGACGACCAAGCGGCCTTGGCATCCATGGTGAGCAGCTACGACGCCCCGAGCGTCTACATCAAGCACGTCTGCTTCACCAACTTCTCCGAGTAAGTCTTAAATCCACGTTTCACGCTGCATTCTCAAGATAATTATGTACAACTTTGTTGGATCAGATACGGCCTGCCGGAGCCCATCTACGTGAACATCGTCCGCGACCCCGTGGAACGCGTCATCTCGTGGTATTACTACGTGCGAGCGCCGTGGTACTACGTGGAGCGCAAGATCGCCTTCCCCGACATCCCGCTGCCGGACCCCAAGTGGCTGAAGAAAGACTTCGAGACGTGCGTGCTGTCGGGCGACCGCGAGTGCAAGTACCTCACGGGGGAGACGCGCGAAGGCATCGGCGACCACCGGCGGCAGTCCATGTTCTTCTGCGGGCACGACTACGCGTGCACGCCGTTCAACACCGAGGGCGCGCTGCAGAAG
>NBZA01001665.1:3163-15447 GCA_003054995.1 Aleochara bilineata
CTAGGATTAGCCTGTCGATTGATTGAATTAAAACGTAAACTGAAACGTGAAATTGCTTTTTGCTGGCACTGTCTTGTCTTTTGTTCTTCATTCTTTGTCTTAACAATGCAAATAACTAAGAAATGTGCAGATGGGACAAAGAACGAATGAATGCGAAATGAATAATTGCAGACTGAGAACTAATTGCATTAGCTAATTGAGCGCATCGTTTTCTTTTCCTTTCTGTTGCAGTCCCGCCGGAGAAACCTGTAATTTACGACGGGCGGCGGCGCGAGGCGACGACTTCATTAGAGCTAACCTACAACGAAGGCTCTGACGTGAACTTGCTCTGTCAAGTGCGTGGTGGTGAGTATTGTCTTTACAATAAGTTTATATCTATTTGCCATAACTATCGTCTTAAAAAGAAAGAAATGAAGAAATGCGAAGAAAACTACTGAAATTTCGCGATTTTATTGGATTTTTAATCGACACAAGTTTTATTTTCTACGTACGAGTTGCTGTATTAAATAAACACTAGGATGGCAGTTACTCGTAAGAATTGCTTGGTGACTGCTATTGCCGTTGGACTGCACGCTCGGATAAGTCTTGAAGTAAAACCGGACGAATTATAGCGTCACGGATATATTTTCTGCAAGCAAGCAACGCAGTCCAGTGCAGTGGAGGCGTTATACAAACTGCACTAATGGTAAATTTCAATTTCATTCCTCGACAATGAACACTATATCTGCGCGCTAATAGGAGCTAACGCACAACGTCGGAACGTTACTCTTAATAATAGCGGCGGCGGCGGCGACGACGGTGCCGGCGATTTACGCCTTCGACTGCTCGCCCGCTCGTAACTCCCGCAGCTCCTGCTGGCCATCGGTTGGTTTACTATACTCTCATGCGCTCAAGTCTGCTTCAGCTGTAGGTTCGGGACGAACTGTTCCTGAGGCTGTGCGGTAGCTAAAGCCCTGCAATTTCAAATGCAATTTACTCAGCTACCTAGGGTGGTGGAGAGTAGTCCTCCATATTCTGTTGATGGAACAAGGTGATTACTTGTGATGTATACCCAATACCCTATATCTTATCCTATCGGCACTTGTCCATTCTCTAAATTATACGGGTTTTATTAAACACATCACCAAAAACCTCAATAAAATACACATAAAGTGATATCAATTGTGCGGGTTTCTGTTGTTTGTGGTCGACAACTGCATCGGTGCTTCTGAATTTTACGGGGTGCACTTGGTCGGTTGGTTGGACATTGATAGCGAGCTACTAGTGGTATAGTACGTTATTCGTGTGTTGTTTCTTTCCGTTCAGTAGAGCGAAGCAAAATTCTCGGCTCGGTACCGTTACGTATAGAATCTTTGTTTCTATTTGCGTTCCAATAGAATACAATAAATACGTGTAATATCCGCGCAGACATGCCGGATGCACATCAAAATGTGCAAATTTATATGCCATTTCATTCATATATGTGTGGTTCTGTTACAGGACGGCCGTCACCTCGTCTCACTTGGTTCCTGGAGAACAGCGTCATCGACGAGACGTACGAGATGCGATCGGACGGCACCGTCGTCAACCACCTGACGTTCCCGAACGTCGGCCGCCAGCATCTCAAACAAAGACTGATCTGCCAGGCGGCGAACAGTGCCATTGCGCCGGCCCAATCCAAACTAGTCGTCTTAGATATTAATTGTAAGTACTTATGACTATCTATTCAGACGGGGGTGCAATAGAATATAATAGGTGAAAGCATGCGAAAGGGCAATTCAAGTCATGGCAGGAAGCGTGACGACCGCAAACAATATCAATTCAGAGGGTTTTAATTCGCGAAAATGAAAAATTTAGCGTGACAATTGCATTTATTTGCGCCTGGGTTTGGATGACAACGACAAGCTGGCCTGGTAAGAGATGGCAAGTGAAGAATCGCTGCACGCGGCTGAAGATTTATAACGTCATAAGCGAACACGAAGAGAAGAGAACAGAACAGAACAGAAACTCGCGCGCTATGTTTGTATTCATCCCTTGCATGGCATGGCATGGCATGGCAGGGCTCGGTGGAAATTCAATATTAGAAACGTAAATTGCAACGAATGCACAAAGACAAACACTGAATAGTCTGCTTCTACTTCTGCTCGTCGAAGAAAGGGAAGGAAGTTTGCATGTAATGTAACTCTATATAGACTGAAACCTGCGATGCCTTGCTCTGTTCTGCGCTGCGATGCGAATCTAACGAACCGAACAATGCGCATTGGCAATAAAAGCTCAGCATCGATGCTCTGCCTTGCCAGCCAAGCCACAAGCTCAAGCTCAAGCCATTGGGGAAATTACATAAACGCTTATAAGTATCATTTGCCATTTATATTGTTAATTGTTAGTTTCGAATTTAATTACGCTCATGCGCATTTATATGCCACTTTTATTGATTTTTGTCTTTAATATTCATTGCCAGTTGGAATCTTGGATGTTCTTTTGGTTTATATATTATCCTGCGATGGTGGTGCCATCTCAGAAATGTGATATATCATTTGTACACTAATGAATCCGACATTTATTTGTCTGGCGTCGCGTCGCGTCGCGTTTTCGTAGCATAAGAGGAATATTTATGCGATAGATTCCCTCGAACGTCTTCACCCTCCATATGTCATGGAATTTCGCAGGATGTGCCATCGGTTAAGGAATCAATTATTGAGAAGTTTACACTGGTTGGCAAAGTGTTGCTCTCGCTTCGCGTTGCCTGTTTGACTTGGCGTTGGTGCTGCTTTTTTATCCGATCACATTCAGCCGGATCATTTTCTTATCCTTTATCTATACGGATGCTACTTGGTCGTCTTCTCGGCTGGTTTCGATGAGGCTGTTTCGTTCAGTTCAGCTTTGTCATGTGCGTTTGCGAGGCAGATATACAAGGTGATATATACGTCAGCGACGAAATGGGAATTGCAGGCGCAAGCGTAATAAGTCTGAAGAAGCAGAAGAAAAAGGGTATGAAAGAGTAAGGTGAATGGGAAAATGAGCCGTTGGGCTTGGATGGCAGTGCACGTAACTCAGTCACCCCCTCGTACGCTTGCGACTACAACAGTTACGCGTTGGAATTGTATGGCCAGGATGTTAAGGATTCAAGAGCAGAGAAGAGAAAAGACTTGAAATAAAAAACATTTATACGAACGCAGTGCAGTCGTCGCTTTGTCTGAATAGTTACAACCAGGGACGGGATGGGACAACACAACGACGGTCTAACTACGAGGATACCAAACGTTGATAATCCTTATAAGAAATTCTTATTAGACGATTGTGCTAACTGACGCAAACGCCAGTACAAACTAGCTAGAGCTAGAAAATAAGAAAAATGATACAGAGCCAGAGACAAACAAGAAAATTGCAATGCGATGCAATGAAGTAGAAAATCTTCTTTTGTCTTGTAGGTATGTATTTTATACAATTATCCAACAAGGATAAATAAAGAAATATGATACAAACAACAAACGGCAAAACATTATTAATCAGCTTAGACTTAGAGTAGACATGACAGAAATATTATATGTTCTTGGAAATATGTTGACTCAAACAACTGATATACAAGCACTAGTACAAGAGAAGCTGTAAGCATACAAGGAACGATCCTTTATTAAATCGCTTATTAAATGTAATTCACTGGAAGTCCAGTATCGGCGGTATTTCCTTGATAGTTGTCCATGTTTGCTCGGAGTAAATGTCCTGTTCGTTTGGGAGAAGTAATATGAAGATCGCCAGCTACGGGGATGCATTTGCGTGCAATGCACCATGGATTTGAGTTTGAAAGCTCAATACCAATTCTATTCGAATGCGAATGCGAATCCATCAGCAATCAAGTCGAGTAATCGAGCAGCACGAACGGACACTGTTTCTGGTCCCTGTTTTCTTGAAGCTTTGTGATAAAGATATGCCTGACAAGGGCACGCCCGGCCCGGCAAGGCAACGCAAATGGAATGGAATGCTAGTTACTGGTTGCTCTCTGTGGCAAATTGAATGCTCGTATCGTATCTTCGTTGGAATGTTGCGTTGCTGCTCTCCTGTTCAATGTTTCAAGTTCTGTTCTATTCTATTCTCTCTTGAGTTTGAGTTGGGGCTGTAGTTGTTCTATAATCTTCATTTTACGCTGATAAAATAGATCTACGCAATTAATTCTTAAGTGCCTCGGCTTAATTTAGGATTGCGATCTCCTCCTAGGAACAGTGGAGAATTTCATTCAATTTGTTTTTGCTGTTTTCTCCTTCAAGAGAGCCTTAAACGAGTGATTCATTCAAAACTCATAAAGAAAAGAAGAGTTTCTTCCTGTAAGAAGGAATTCTTATAAAAAATGTTTAAGGATATTTTATGAGTGTTGAGTTTTTATGCACGTATTATATTATATTATGGGGGTATAAGGAGTGCAAAGTGTGTAAGAAGTATAAGGAAGGACAACGCCTTGAAGTTTAAGGATTCGGCGCATCGTCTTCGTGAATAAAAATAAATTTTCATGCGAATACAAGAAGACTCTGGGCTGTCGTCCTTTATTTCGTGTATTTTTATGTATTTCTTGTGTTTCTTCTGCAATGCAATGCATGTCTAGTATAGTATAGTCTAGTCTAGCAACGCACAACATTGCCTTGCGTAGAATTTCGTTTCGTTTCGTTGATCCTACGAAGCGTGAGATTCTCATATTTCGCTTGCATGGTGTTGCACACTAAACCAAACCAAACCAACGACAGTGCGAATACGAATACGAATTCTGCCACAACGTGCCCTCAAACAGAACCCAAGGAAGGCAAGCCGAGACATTGACAGTTCGACTGCCATTCCTGCTATGCCACCACAGTCACAGTCACAATCACAACCGCGAACAACCCTTACTGCTGCCTACCGACCGCATACACCATATTACGCTTTTATCACGGTTCCACTTTTCATGTCAACGCAACTTGATTTATCTCCATCGCATCGCACCTACGTACTCGTAGGTACATACCTTGAGATATTTAAGAATGAGAAATTTGGCGCAGCGGTTCAGCACCGTTACCACAATGCTATTACATCCACAATAAGCACCTTAATTTCGCTCCAGCTCCACTTCAATTCCTTCAGCGTCTTCGCACATCATTTCTGCATCATAAATAACTCAAACCCAGATGCTTTTCGATCGCTCTGCTTCTGCTTCATCTTCATCTGTATATCGTTCATTTCTTCCTGTAAGACGCGAGATCTGATTGAAATTCCTGTTGGTTTTTTTAAAGATTTATTAGATTTCTTAAAGTTTAATACAATTCTTGGGGGTTTAGTGTGTGGTGAGTATTATTGTGAGTGACTGTTTAATTAAAATGTGACGCATTGCGATGATCTTGCTTGCGCTATCATTATACCTAAGATGAATGTCATGCGCATATTGAAATTCTTATGCTAATGATGTGCCGAAACCTCACTTCGGCGCGCTTTCGTCTTCTTCTTCGGCTCGACTTTGCCTTGGGGTAGAGCTAAACTTGGCGATGACTTGACTTGCCTTGACTTGACTTGAATTCACTTATGGCTTATTGTTATGTATATTACGGCGGCAACTACCCTATCGCAGACAACCACCCATACGTTTTGCGTTCATAATGTGCTTACGATTCACGTCGCTGTCTCTTTTTTTCGCAGTAAAACCGCAGTCCGTGAATATATTAACCAAGGAGAAGCACATCTCGGCCGACAAGCGCTACGAGGTTGAATGTCGCACCTCTGGATCACGTCCAGAAGCCGTTATCACTTGGTGGAAGGGCAGTCGACCCGTGAAGAGATTAGCGAAGAATGTGAGTATTATTTTTCAATCTTAAAACGTAGATATTTCTAGTGCTGGCGCAATTTTAAAACTGTGGTTTTAAAGCACAATTTTTGTGATTTTCTTATTTTTCTTTGGACTATCAACCATGTCCATTCACGGTTAACGGTTTTAATTAACAAAAAAGCATTTAGACTGTTAATAGCCTGCGATCAACACAACTCTCGACGCAGTGTGTGAGTGTGTACGGTGCATTCGAGGCGATTGATTTCCGGCGAGCAAATTACGTGAAAATTGCAAAAAACTCGCACTTTGCGCGCGAGCGTCAATTACATGTGCGATGATGTCCGACACCAGCCGCTGGCGGCGCTTGCGCTTACGCTTGCACTTGCAAAAAGTGTAAATGCATACAAAAAACGTATACATATATCAGATACACTACATACAGGAAGAGTATTGGGAAAAAATGCTATGCGATGTCCGTTACTCATCGATTCTGACGCGTTCCATTTACGCGCGTAACCTTTCACTCAACGTTACGTCACGTGTCAACTAAATTGAAAAAGATATATCTATGCAACCCATAGCACACTTCTCCCTCGTATTAGTATTAAAAAAGGTGATATTTCTTATACAAATGTTACGCTTTTGCTGATTTTCTTTTTGCGTCGGTTTTAATGTCTCATCAAAGCCACTAAAAAGTCTGGAAGTCCAACGACTTTTGATGAATTTAATGAGCAGTTATAACTTTTTCTTCATTCTCATTCTCACCCTCTTACATTTGCTCATTTATTTGTTGCGTTTCGTTTGATAATAATGCTCGGGGATGGCTAATAAGTATCCGCGAGGGAGAAGCAAATCTAGATACAGCACAGAGGCCGGGGCAAGGGGATAACGTCTCATAAATTAACTTTTCATGCAGTGCCGAGTTTATTAATTATTTTCGCATCGCGCATCCGAGTTAGACTTTTTAATATTTCATCTCGGAGGAGGATGAGGAGGAGGTGAGGTGCGTGCTTCTTGGTGTATTCTCGGCGGAATTAACTTGAGAACGAAACGAGGCAACGAGGAAACTTTTCTATCAGCCTGATTCGCTTCATCCATCCACGGTCGCGTAATTTCTTTGTGCCGTACTTTGCTTTACTTTGCTCGCCCGAGTGTAACTTACTTGTTAATGTTTGTTATTGCAGTTCGGCAGCGACCAGCACAACCAGACGCTCAGCATTTTGACGTTTGTGCCGGTGATCGATGATGACGGCAAGTACTTGACCTGCAGGGCCGAGAATCCGTCCATTGTCGACAGCGCCCTCGAAGATAAGTGGCGACTGAATGTTCAATGTAAGTTTTTCTTACTTTCTACGGTGTTTTCACCATGAATTTGTAAATATTTATTGCATGTGCTTCCACTTGTCGCGAGAGTATTTTATTTTCTGTATAAAATGGCAATTTTTATCTCTCTTGATGGTGATTTCGGTGCCAAGTCGATATTTTAACGTGGGTTCAACAGAAATGCAAATAAGCATGATGTCCATTACATGATTGCGCAGCCTGCCAGCTGCTTTCTTTGCCATCGACCACTGCCTGCACGGTCGCCTCCCGTTCTCTATCGTTTGCCTTCGTGGGGCGGCAGGCATGCTTCATTACACTCAACAATAGCAGCCGAGCGCGACTGTACTCACCCGCCCGCTGCGAGATGATTTTCATAGTGAAACGTTTATTTAATTACGAATCGACGAAGCATGCCAGTCAACGGGCCTCTATCAGCACATTTCCCTTCATTACTCCGTCAAACATCAAAAATATCAGCGTTAAAGGCAAAAACCCCAACCAACGAACCACCAACTCAAATAATTTCTTTTGTTTTTCATCGTTTTTTGCATTGAATTTTATAAAAAGTTCAATTTAAATATTTGATAAAATAAAATCGATTTTTGCAAGCGCATGCGCAAGGTTAGAGTGTACAGCGAGCGAACTGCACAACTTTGATTGGTGTATAATGCAATCAATTATTTAAATTCACGTTCGTTGTGCAGATCGGTTTTGTTATTTTTGCATGCAAAGTATACAGTAGTAGTTGCTGTTTTATTAATTGCTGGCCATCCCGTGTTGTTTGCAGACATGCCTGTGGTCACGCTCAAAATTGGATCGACGCTCAACGCTGGCGATATCAAAGAGGGCGACGATGTGTATTTTGACTGCAACATTCGGTCGAACCCAAAGGCCTACAAGCTCTCCTGGTTTCATAATGTAAGTACATAGGTATATTCTAATCTTAAAAAACCAGAGATAGTATGTACAATGTACTCGTAAAAAATGTAATTTGAAGTGTTGAACAAAGATTTAACCTGCTTACGGGGGGTTTGGGTTTGGGTTGTGATTGCAGGGTCAGGAGATCCACCACAACGTGACAGCTGGCGTGATCCTTAGCGACCAGAGCCTCGTCCTGCAGAGCGTGACACGTGCCACCGCCGGCGATTACACCTGCATGGCAGCGAACACGGAGGGCCGCGGCACCAGCAATCCCGTCAGCCTTATCGTTCGATGTAAGTCACTGATATCTGATTTGAACTTTTGCCTTCGCCTTCGCGTACGCCAAGAAAGCAAGAAAGCGAGGAAGTTTAACTTAACGAAGCGAAAAAGTTTGCCAACATTTTACGCAAACCCTTTCGAAACTATGTCTTTGGCACCTTTCTTTCTTCGACTTGAAACGACTTGACTTGACTTGACGTATGTTTCTTATATAACCTACGTCAGTTTACGTGTCTTGCATTTCCTTATACATACCTTACGGTGATAACTTTTTAACAATTAATATCAGCAACACGAACAGTTTTAAAATTTTTCAATTAGAATTGTACGTTATTTGCGCACTTATTGCCCTTAATAAACGTTTCTTCTTCGTTGTCGTCGCAGTGGCAAAAAGCAATGAACGAATGAGTCTCGGGAGTTTGACTCTAATTGAATTCACTCGACAACCCGTTTGGCAAGCCAAGCTGTTCTTTGTCCATGCCATACGAACTCTCAACCAACAGAAGAATCATTCGGTGTAATGTCATTTTATAAATGGAATCACATTCCGAATAGTACAGTACAGTACAGTATGTTTGTTTGCTCCTTGATGCGTTACGAGCACTTTTTCATGTCGTCCTCGTTAAAGGTACGCTTATGTTATGCTACGGTTAATTATCATAACCTGCGCCCGTCCTCTTGAAATGACGTGATGAGGTTATGTTATTGAAGCGATGTTTTTGCGTTTTATTCATTCGTTCATTCAGTTCTTTATGCGTTTGTTTGTTTGTTGCTTGGTCTCGTCTCTCTTGAGTGAGGGGTACTTTCCTTTCCGTTCTGTTCTGTTCTGTTCTGTTTGGCCATGTTGTCTTGTTATTACGAGTGGGTGGATTTTTAAATGAGGTTATTTTATTCCATGTCGGAGGGAGTGGGATAACGTGGCTAATTTGATTAAAATGTTTGATGCTTGGAACGCAGAGCAGACATCGCAGCGCAAGGTCCGTGCATAAAATAATTTTTGCCATGCGGAAGCGTTTTGTATGCCATTAATTGTAAGCGCTTAATTAAGTCGCCCGCACGTTTGTTGCGTTCGTTACGCGTACGCGCACTTGATGGTAATTTGATGGTTATGCATTGCGGTTGCTGTTTATTTGTTCGTTTGCCTTGCGCAAAGAGCAAACGACCCACCACTTGGACTTCTTTTCCTCCAATATTTTGTGTTATTTCGTTTCGTTCCATTTCATTTGGTTCTGTTTGCATCTGCATTTTAATTAAATGATGAGATCACAAACAAACGAATGAAGGAAAAACATTTGAATTATACGTTTTACTAACGGGATTTATTTGTTGGCTCGATAAATTACGATTAGCGCTAATTCAATCAGTCGGAATTTAATACGTCAGCGCAGCAAACAAAACGGCATTCCGCGATGAGATGAATTCGCCAATTGGAAATACACAAATTGAGTTGCGGTCACAGCCCGCAGTCGGCGCTGGAGTTGTTGCCGCAATTACCAAAGGACCGCGTGGCGTGGCGTGGGTTGTTTCATGTATGTAACAAATACCGAGCTTCGTGTGCTAATTGCTGAAAATATGCGCAGTCTTCTTGCTTCTTTGATTCGTTCGGCTCTCGCTGCTCTTTACGCGCTGAAATCTCTGTCAATATTTGTGCAAAGATATAATAGTAAAGCTGCTGCGAGCCAGCTAAGCGCTAATTCCCATGGGTGACTAGCAAATATCCAGCCGACAGCCAACGCCAAAATTGCAACCAGAGCCAGCAGGTCCCAATGCTCGGCGAAATCAGCCATGCAGGCAAACGTATGCACTTTATTGCTTTGCTTGCTCCTGCGAGGACGACATTAGTTTAAGTCCAGTCTATAGGCAACCAAACAGACAGCGGTAGCTGTGACTGCTTGCTCAGTTCCAGCTGCAGATCTGCATCACGAGCAAATCAAACAGCCGATGCTTTATTTACATATTAAACAAACCAGCTAGGACCTTGTCTGACGCTGGCGCTGGTCCTGGCTCTGGCTCTGGTCCTGGAATATTGTCTAAACAAGCCAATTGCGCCGCTGTCTGCAGATAGGGACGGGTGCGTGCATCAACAATTTACGTCTCTGCTTTCCGCACCTATATTATAGGTTGGAATAACTAACTCAGATGAACATGGACAAACAGCATACAATGCAGCGCTATCAACACCCTACGGCTGCATATCGTTCTTATTGTATTGTGTTACTTTACACTCACTAATTTTAAAATACGAATATCAACGAAGGAAAGGAACATAGGAACATGATAGTGACATAAATATCATGGAATCCAATCGGCAGGAGACAAGAGACGTATAAGAAGCGAAACGTACAATGGATTCTACATATGTATCTACGATATGGATGCAGGAATGGCGCAAGATGCATTGAAATGTATGAGCTTGAGAGCGGAGTCGATTTCTTATCGGCAATTTCTTATTGTCATTGCAATGGCTGGTGGCTGGCGTCTGGCGTCGTGCTTTGGCGCAAGAAGAGCTTCTTTATATTCACATGACGTCATTCGTTCTCGTTCCCGGTCTCAGTCGTCGCGCGCGTGAATTCAATTGCAATATATCGAAGCGCAAGCGTGGCAGTGTGTCTGTCCTGTCAGGAATCGAATATTATTACGTGTAGATGTATGACATCGATGTTTCTTTCACGCGTTTGCGCTTGCGCTTGGAAATAATAAAGTTTCATTCAATTACATCACATACATGACATTACATTAAGGTCCTGATTGAAAATTTTAATAAAATGGAACATTAATGTCATTAATGTACCTACAGCAAGCATGCGGCAGTTTGATGGGTTAATATTTAAGGATTTCAATAAAGAAACTGATTTGGAACGAAATTTCCGGAGGCACGAAGCAAGCACGAGTCGCGTAATAACTATTATCAAGTATCTGGTGCGTTAGCTGCGCTATTCAGTGCTTGGTTGCTTGCTCTTGCGAGTTATTATTTCTTGAAAATTAATTAAAATTTATTAATTAAGTTCGGCACAGAGTGAAGTTTTAAAGGTAATATGCGCAAATGCGACATGGAGCCGCGTGGATAATGAACACTGGCTGGCTGGTAGGTGGGTGCTGGATCCTGGGATAAGGGCAAGGACGAGAGAGAAGCGAGAAGTGCTTTGATGAGTTTTGCACTTGTGCGGGCTGGAAAAATGCAGGACATGCAGACGCAAAGGATTAGGTGGGAAATGCGAGAGATTATCAAAAAGGAAAAAGAATTATTCAATAGGCAGCCCCAACCACCAGCAGCAGCAGTAGCAGCTACGACGACGGCATAGTGTATCGGATTAAGAGCTTAAAATATACAAGTTTCGCTGTGCGTCGCGTTGCATCGTGCGCAAAAATTCACTAGGTGCGCGCTAACTGCATGTCTCCTATTCAATTAACTTACTTTCTTCATTTCCCGGTCGGGACGAAAGTTTAGTTGAAAGTTCGTGGCGTAGCGTGGGACAGTATTAAACTTAATGCTGTTTCTGAAAGTTTTACGTACTCGTACTCTCGGAGTCATACTCGTGGTGCTGGCGTGTTTTGTTGGTTGCGCTTGTCGGCCGCATTAACGGAATGTGACTGACGAAGGAAACATACAGGATACAAGCGTGTGTGCAGAGTGGGTATCTGTATTTAGATGATCTCCGGTAGCAAACAACAAACCGCAGTCTTGAGGAGGAAATGCTCCTCATTCGTTTCGACCATCACCGTCGCATCGCATCGCCAGGATGAGCAGCCAGCAGGCAGTGGTTGCTGTAATTACTTACTCGGCGGGCGTTAAACGGCTTGCGAAATAACTTGTTACGAACCCTTCTTCTCCTTCTGCTTGGACGGAATTGCGTCCACGCCAGACGGAAACGTAAACGTAAATGTAAATGAAAACGAAACAGAAATAGCAACCGCTTCTGCCTGCTTTTCTTACGCGCTGCCTTACACTTTTTTACTTGCGACTTGCTTTTTTTACAGGAATTACTCAGTAATTGCC
>NBZA01001676.1:0-16957 GCA_003054995.1 Aleochara bilineata
ATGGTGGTCCAATCCAAGCAACGGTCCAACCTCGGCTACTCTCCCCTATGTTAATTAAGTTTAAAAGTAGAGCTGAGGTGAGCTAAGCTGAGCTGAGTTTGAGCTCTTTTTTTCGCTTTTCCTTTAGAATATTTAATTAAGCCTGGGCTGGAGAGAAGTTTGCTTGTGGTTACGCTTTTTCAGTGAGTTTGACTTCAAACAAAACCACAAACATATGTAGACGTAGCTGCATACATAGGTAGATTTCTCGCTGCTTGCATTTGCATTGATTTTAATGCATAGAAAGTCAATTAACATTTAAAGCGCATGCCGTACAACACATCAAATGCTGTGATATTTTGATCAAATATTCAAGAAAATTATTATAAAATATTTCATATGTGCACAGAGACAAGAAATAAGGAATAAGAATACGAAGTGCATAAAATCCTACTGGGTCTCATTTATAGCGACCCGCAAATAAGCTTTGTTGCTTATTTTGCGCGTGCTTTGCTTGCTTGCTGGCTGCTCACCTAAGAACCTAAGACACTACATCTATAGCCAACTATTCAGCATCCAGCTGGTACTGGTACACGATTGCATTGCAATGCATTTGGCTTTATACAACTTGTTCACGTTTATTTATTATTAATAATTCACGTTTCCTAATAATTACTCAAGCAGTTATTATTGCAAGGACCAGCCAGATGCTCGCTGCTCTTGTCTGGTCGCCTCGGATGAAATTGAGTAAGGAATAAGGTCAATACAACTCGCCAAATTGCAACAGCATCTGCTGTCGCTGGTGCAGCGGATGCGATGCATTGTTGCTACTTCTTGTAACAGCTGGTATGTTGAGGTCGCTTGGTCGTTGGTCGTGCAAGCGCAAGCCGTGCCGGTTACATAAAATTATCGCAGACAACATGGGAATCAAAGCCTTACTGCCTCTACCTATGCTCGGCGGCGACGATGCCCGTTTTGTTGCTTTTGTTTTCTTGTTTCTTGTCCGGTGCTTTGCTTGGCCAGAGCTTAAGACACGACTATATACGATGCTTTTGCTTTAAACTATATAGTTGTATGTTACGTACAATAAAGAAAAGCCGAGCCAACAATAAAAATTTGAACGTGGGTTGTTGCAAATCGTTAATATTTTACTTTAAAAGCAACTCGCATTAATTGTTTATTGCTTTCTTGTATTTGTTGTTATGTTACATAACAGACGTGTAATTTAATAATAATTTTTAGATATAGACAGACAATGTTTGACATACTGGTACTACTTAATTAGGTAATGATTCAATTACAAAGTTTGTAATTATGTTATTTCGGAACTAATTGTTTCGAAGTTTTGCGGAGTTTCAGTCTACTAGGAATGAAATGGAATAATGAATTAATGCGAGACGCTCTTCTGCCAAACGGAAACTTTTTAATTCGTATTTAAATGAATTTAATCGAAGCAGTATATGCGCGTATGAGTGCAGAAATTTGCATAGTTTGTTTGCACATACGAATTAATTAAGCACACGTGCTGTGGTGGTGCTTTTCGTTTTCTTCTTTGGTTTTGTGTTTTTGTGTTGGCGGATAAATCGTCGTTTCTTATTGGCAAACAAACGAAATTTTCTAATTGGAGTGCGACGACGGCTCAGACGACCAAGGAAACGTCTCACTTTCATGCGCATTCAAACCGCTCTTCTTTTTCTAGTTTATATTCAAATGGAATATGTACTTACCAATTTATCTCGCAGATTAATGATTAATTAAAAAGCTGTTAGTTACGCGCCGGAATTAAGTTAAATATTGTTTGTTGATTAATGTTACAATTAATTTCACTTAACTAACAATGCGTTCCAAGGAAACTCTTGCTTTAAGATTTTTGTCATACATTGATTGAATGATGATAGAAAGTTGTTTCTTCTTTTTTGCTAAGAGCAATGCTGGTCATTTCTGTTCGCAAATTGTCACGTTCTACTACAGCTTTACTCTGCTTTGCTTTGTTTCTTTAGTGCTTTCTGGCGTTTTGCTCTCTGCTTTTTGTGAAATTGTGTAGATGAATATGCTACGAACCTACGACATCATTATTTCCCCGGTTGATGTCGTGAGATATCTTTACATTGTTCGTTAATTTCACGTCCATGTACCTTCATATCTTGCTCGTTTGTGTATGTTTTTGTTCTCAATTATAGTCGAAAACAATACCAAGACCAATATCCACGCGGCAGCGACGAGATGATTATGAATGCGATTGTTGTGATGAAAAAATGATCGAGATTTATTTGATTGCGTTGGCTGGGATGCTTGGCTCTGGGTCAGCAACAGCACAGACGGACCATGTACGGCCCGCTCTGGTGTGTCCATTATTATTCATCCAATTTCAATAAGAAATGCATATGTACTGCATTGCCTAGACAATAATCTGCAATTCTTATTCGTATTCGTATTCTTGGTTTGGTTTTGTTTTATTCGTCTGCGCTTTGCTTACGACTTTGTTTTTTCGTCAAGATTTGTAATTGTTCCACGCAACGAGCAAGACAATTGCAATTGTGGTGACTTGCAGGACTTTATTTGGTAATCATGCGAATGTGAATACGAATGTGTGCAGAGAGAACATTCACTAGGCCGCAGCTATGTAACCACAATCACAAGAACAAGAACAAAACGACTTGCCCAAGTCGAGTACGAGCAAGGCATTTAAATGCTAAATGGCAAGCCATTAAAATATTGCTTTTGTTCAGGCACATTTATTCAATTAATCCTATCATAATTTACTCGCCAAGACACATTTAAAATATCATTAAATAGAAAAAACTTGAGAATTAATAGATGTTTTTACGTTTCTTCAAAGGTAAAACAAGTTTTTCTAGGGAATTTGAGAAACTAGGTCTATAAGATAGTATTTCAATCTTGAATTGTTATTATTCTTGTCTTGTCTTGTTACGGGTTTTATTTCTATCACAAACGGATCAATATTTTGCGAAGTTATGTAGTTGTACAACTCCCACTTCTATGCGATCGACTGATAATGTTTCAATATAAGTACAGGACTATCTCGACTCGCCTTCTATTATTGTTAAAAATTCTGCATTATGCTCAAATGTCATGGCCGGATCTGCATAGGAATATGAATTGGTGTTTGCGTTTCCTATTCATCAGTATTCTGCAATACATTCGCAGACCTGGATATTGAATATTCAAGCCTAAGCCAGAACAAAAGGCTTCGTGCATCCGAATACAATGGACGCTGATCGAGCCCAGAAATTACAATTACCGCTGTACTTCCGATACAATGTGATACGCAATCTGTGCTATGGTCGCTCAGGCTGGCTATGGTTATTCATCAAGGACAAGAACGAAACCAAACTTTGAGAAATATTATCTTAGGGTCGTACGTATTATTCATTCGCATTTTGCGCAGAAATCCGCATCCGCGAGATCAGTGTACTTACTTTCTACTCCTTCTGCTCTGCTCGCCTGCAATACAAGCAGCATTCTAACGCGACCTTGCTTTATACGACAAGGCCGTTCGGTTCGGTTCACCTCTGCTTAAAGCCTAGCTCAGTTTCACTCCATTTTGCTATGTATTTATAACAAAAACACCAAAAGGTCCTCCGAGCCAGGCTATGCAGTGCGTTGCTCCTTGCTTCTTGCTATGCCTCCTGCGCTATACCAGTACCACATACTATGCAACGACCATCAAGATACTTTGCTTTGCTTTGCTTTGCCATTCCTTGGTAATGCTGGTTGGTTGCTTAGTTGGCGTGATGTTATTTTAACATATAAATTGTGCATGAATTTATCTCACTGACTGCAGTAACGTAATAGCCAATCATTAACGTTCCTCATCAGCAAGCTACCTCAATAATAATTCAATAATCGTTAATTAATTAACAAAAAACAACTAGAAATAACTTGTTCCAACGGTATTTTCTTTGCACGGTTTGAAAAATACACGCAGATTACTTTATTAAGAAACTAATTGGTTTGTTCAGTTATAGATACAAACATACATACATAGCTTATGCACGCTTCATTTATTTCAATTTCCATTCACAATTGCAATTATGTACTCTTACAATTAGAACGTTTTGTTTTGCGCAAGGCAACGAGTCTTATTATGTATTACAGTTTTTTCTTACTGCAATGCAGTTGAGTTGAAGCAATATTGAGAAATCGCAGTTTCCCATACGCCTTCAGACAGGAGTTTATTACAAGATACGAGTACGAGTATTCGCAATTAAACGCATATTTGTTATTGTTGCATGTGTGCGTGCTTCTTGCATAATGCAGACACTTTTTAACTGGAAACTTTATTAAGATTAACTAAGCTTTTAACTGTACTAACATTGAAATTGCGTTATTGCTGTGTGTTTCGTTCTTGCTGCTTTTGTGCATTAAATGCAATTGTAACAGTATGCAAATTTAATTTGTTTATGATTTCATATTTATGCGTTGTTGGTTTCATAATTAGATTTTAAATGCAATAACTGTATTTTTGAATTGTTTAGTATAATTAGCTTCTTCTTTGTTAAAATTTATAGTAATGTGAACTTTTATTTATGGTTTTACATATCCAGAAATCAATATTTCTGAATTATACACGCCGAAAGTCAGACAGACAATCTGTTAGGAGTATATAACATCTGCAGAAGGCAGGGCTTTACATCCATCTGCATATATCCAGCGAAATGAAAGTGTTCTTGGCTTGTTGGCGCATAGGCGTAGGCGGCTGCGATGATGTACTTATCTATCTCTGGCATACAGGCGTGTTGTGTGGGATGCGCCCGAAGAGGAGCTGGAAGTATGCCTATGAGCTTTATGCCCATTCTAATGTTTCAAGTGGCAACTCTCCTAGGAAACCTTTACCCTTTCGTTCGTTTTCTTATTGTTAGTCATCATCAATACGACTTCCCTTCCTTTTTATGCTCCATGAAGCATATTTTCTGTCGATAAAAATATCTATCCACATTCATCTTATCTGTATCTTTGCAGCCGGAGCGGAAGCATGACAGACACTGGGGAGGACGTTGGCGAAAGTTTGGAGGATGCTCGGAAATTGATTCGGGACCTACGTGAGAGGACAAGGACGCAGGCACAGCAGCTGCTGGCGTGGCGGCGCGCATATAAAATGCAGGTCAGTACCGTCGCAGAATACAAAGTTTCATTCAGTCACATTCATTGTCTAACTTTCAGGAGGTGCTTATCTCACGTTTGCACCGCGAGAAGGCCGATCAGCTGAAGACCTTGTCATCCAAGTTGCTGCTCTTCGAATCGAGACTTATCAGGAAGCAGAAGGACATTTCAGTGATGCTGAACCAACGAGAAATGATCATTCACAGACAACAGCGTATTATCGAGACGCTCACTAATCGATTGATTGATAATGGGCTTGAGCCTCCGATTGCGGAAATCCCCGACTTTGAGACGAATCTTTTGGACTTGGAGTCGTTGAATGATAGTGATAGCGCCGTGGTCATGGAGGATGTGGATTCGGACAGTACTTTCACGCATATTCCGAAGTACCGCAGCTCGGACGGGATCACTGTGGTGAGGTCAATCTCCGATGCGATTGATCCCAATCTTAAGTATACTATCCGTCGAACGAATGGATTTCTCCGAAGGCCGGAGATTCTGGAGACTGTGTATAGCGTGGAGGAGGATGCTGATGACTCGAATGAGAACAAGAGCGAAGCGAACAAGAAACGCGATGCTTTTGCCAGCAGCAGTGGCAAGGCTGTTGTCACAGAGGATATTCCCAATCGCTCCCAGGAGGATCCCAGGGGAGAGCTGACCGTGGTGAATAGTGTTGGCTGGTCTACGCTGCAGGTTAATGATAGGGAGATTGAAATTGAGAAGCCTCCCGACGGGGGCGGGAGAAACTATAACTCGAACACGAATACGAACTCGCACCATAACCAGAATTCACAATCAAATCCGAACCCAGTCACTACTTATAATCGAGTCATGTCCAACCATAGATCAGTTACGAAGCCCAAGGATGTGAAGTATAAACGCATCAACAAGGCAAAGTCGAAAAGCTTGGAGGAGCTACGAGGCCGGCTGAAAAACTGGGTGGAACAGGGTAGTAAACTGACTGGGTTGGCGTTAGAGCATAGTCAAAGTTATGCTTAGTAGGGAATTTAATTCAAGAATAATTAATGCGTATTATTTAATTGATAGTATTATACGCGGTAGGACTGGAAGAAATGTATGAAATTTCTAGCTGCAAGTCTGGATTTGATTCGGATTTGCAGTGGGACCAACGTGGCGCTAAAGTTGGACTTGAAACCCTATCATAATTAAATAATCATATACCTAAAGTAATCATACAGATAAATACATACAGAATACAGATTATTTTGCGTAACTATAGGAGTCTTAATAAGAATACTGATTAAGAATTACAATCATATCTATAAGGGTAAATCTATTACAGGAAAAGAGAAATTTAATAATATTGATGCGTCCATTTTAAACTTTGTGCAATTGTGATAAATGTTAAGCTTGAAGCATTGTCTCTTATCTATCACACTAATCGAAGTACTCTCGTACTATAAAAGGCTATTTTTATTGAGAAATACTTAAAAGACAGACATATCAATTGATAGTCAATCCAAGCGCAGATGAAATCTTACGAAATTACTGCAAATTTGTAGCGAGTTTGTTACCAAAAACTTTCCAGTGATGCTAATGCAATGTGCGTGCTCCATTTCAGCGCAATTACTCCTCCATCACTATCGAACTTAAACTTGATAACTGATAGATAGATAGATAGATGTACATACATAACTTGCGTTGTAAATTTACGAATTAATTTAATTTTATTATTGTAAATATTGTCTTGATCGTGTGTGTTGTTCCTTTGTATTATTTTGCCAAATGAGTGACTTCGCTTTGTTACATTGCGAGCTCAAATATATTATATCTTTATTCAAATATGTATGTCTTGTATTCTTTTAGTTATAAGGCCCGTTTCAAGGTTTTGAATTGGAATCCCGGCCGAGACAAATGGCAAGAAATGATGTCGTTCAGTGGTATATGCACTCACTGCTTGAATTCTCTCCGGGAATGTGTACATTATAAAGCGAAAAACACATCTAACCCTGGTACGGAGATTGGCTCAGTGGTATAAGCGCTGGTCTATAGATCCAAGAGTCCCGGGTTCGAATCCCGGCCTAGGCAAATGCACTTTTCAGAAATTTCTAAGTTCTGTGGCATTGCCTAGTCTATGTAGAAGACCATTAGGTGGATGGCGGCCACCAAAGAGAAAGAACAAGAAGAATAAATAGGAAAAATAAAAATTCATTTTTAATTTTTGCATTCCGTACAGTAAAATTGAGCTTGATCTTAGCCCACCCTCCCCGTCAGTTAGATCGACCGTCCAGCTCTGTGGTCCGTAAGGAACTGACTCCCATTTCCCGATCTTAGTTACCATTACACTGGGAGCGGAGTCTCCATCTCTGGACTCCTAGTTGTAGCTGATCCATTGGAGGGGGCACCTGGCCACTGCGGAAACTGTAATTGAATAGCTTGAAATAAACTTTTGTGACTTTACTACTGAACCTACAAGCAATACTTGACTTGAGAGCTGTTGGTCCAACCAGACTGAAATTTCTCGGTCGGAGTATCAGGTTAACAGCCAAGTGAAAAGGTAAATCGCGGGGGACTCTTGATAAAACCTGAGACTGAACTTTCTTCGAATTTTTCGGACAGAGTACCAGTACCAACCAGACTGAAATTTCTCGGTCGGAGTATCAGGATCACAGCAAAGTGAAAAGGTAAATCGCGCGGAACTCTTGATCAAACCTGAGACTGAAATATCTTCGAATTTTTCGGACAGAGTACCAACCAGACTGAAATTTCTCGGTCAGAGTATCAGGATCACAGCAAAGTGAAAAGGTAAATCGCGCGGAACTCCTGATCAAACCTGAGACTGAAATTTCTTCGGATTTTTCGGACGGAGTACCAGAGTCACAGGGAAGTGAAAAGATAAATCGCGCAAAACTTTAGTTCAAACCAAATACATAGTGAAATTCCTTTCAATTGTTTGGTCTGAGTCAGGGTCCCCCATTAGTAGTCCTGCACTCTTGTTACTCCACACCACGTTAATGTGAAGAGACGATACTGTTTATACTGGTTATGTTTATTAATACGATAGAAATATATGTATATTAAATTACAATTACTTTAAAAATATATTTTCTATCTGCTTGATTGTGATGAGTAGAAATCTATAGTCATTACAATCTCAATGAATATTGTTCATACGTACAGAGATAAAAGCAGAGATACAACAATAAATATGACAGTTAGTGACAAAATCAAAAACTATTTACGATCCTCTAATTAATTATCAATTCTGTGAGCTTGGTGTATAATATGCCATCATTATACCGTGCACAATTAATAGTGCACTTCGTTTCTCATTCTTGTCTTGACATCGTTGGCACAAGGCTCAAGATTAATTAGATCTTCTCCCTTAATTAATTAATTAACTAACTAACAAACATACAAAGTGTAACTTAATAAAGTATTAACCACAGACTCTCCACATGCAAACAATTAATACAATCAATGTTATTGCATATGCATTCATTCATAATTTCATTTAAGGTAGATTACGCATTAGGTAATAAACATTCAACAGAGTATACGAATTACAAAAACAATAAATGTTGGTACAGTATGTTTGATTATATCCTACGAGTTCAGCTGGTCCTTTAGCAACACCTCACCTACCCACCAATATCATATGTTATAGTATCATCATTCTAATTAGCGACTAGATAGATTTCTTGTTCATTCGAGCCTCCAGTATTTTTGTACATGCACAAGCCTTACCTTGATTAGATCTGAATTGATTCGATTCGATGCAGGACGATAATTTCATTTTGATAATTTAAGGAAATCCGAAACAGCAATAGACCGCGTTTAGTACTATTCAGCACTTGAGATAACTGTTGATCGTTTTGCAAAGACAAAACGAGAGAAACATGCAAACCAGTTCGAGTACCAAGAGGCCAATTCCCACGATGATTACAATATTAAGATGCGTCATAATGATTCCCATCACTGACATGAAACATCCCTAAAAAGAAGCAAATTAGTTGGTTATTACAAGGAAGTAATTTGCAGACAATGAATGCAATGCAATGTAAAGCAATTGCAATGCGGCATTAGAAATATTAACGTACCTTCTTATAATAAGAGTTCGCCTCACTAGGCGAAGAAGTGCACGTCGGTGAAAGCGGCTTGAGCGTGAGGTAGTCCTCCAAGACGCAGCAAGACTCCGGAATGACTTTGCTAGTCTCGCGCCGCCAGGCAGTTTCGGCGAAGTCCTGGTAATCGTCGACGCCGCAGCACTGGAGCCCGGCTTGCAACTGGTTCCACATCACAGTCACAGCGTCAGTCTTATTGCCCGAGGCGTAATACTTGGAAAGTGTGCCTTTAAGGAATCCGCGAGTTGCATCTACGGCCTAAAAACATAAGAAAATATTAAGAAGGAGTTCAAGAAGTTCAAAAGAACACTTACTGTTGTTTTGTAAGCAAATGCAAGCCCCACTGCAGTAATTTCCAGGGCAACGATGAGTACCAGACAAATTCCATACTAAAACATAGAAAAGTGTTAATATTTTGATGTTACTGCATGTTATTTGCACTTACACAGCTTAGGAGACAAGGAGATTCCCTTAATGCTCCGCAGTATCCAAGAAAACTGATAAGGAACATGAACCCGCCAACGGCGATGAGTAAATAGGATGCTTGCTCAATGACCGCTGGTTGCGTGAAATCCTGTGGGGCAAGAAAAAATATAATTAAATTATGTGCAATTGTAGTAAATTGATAAATTGCATAGTAGACGATGTGTTTCATTACTCTTCTCTTTGCGGTTGTGGTTTCGTTGTCATAATATTTGATCGATAGCAGTATAGTACTGAATATCATATCGTATCTGTCAGTTATTGTCTGGCGAGACTTGCGAGTGATAGTAGAGTAGAGTGTCATGCACCTTTCTCCAAACCCACAATCAAGCATTCACCTCACCTCTACTTTTCTCTCTTCGCTTGGTCAGCCGGAGGGCACTTGATTCGTTTATTTGCAGCTTCAGGTCGTTGCTGTGTGGTAAAGTGCAATGCAATACAGTGCAGTGCACTTCAATCACCCACACTTCAATAAGGAAACAAAACAATGCATTCCACTACTAATAAAGTGCGTTCCTGTAAGCCACCCCGTCGCGTGGCGCGTCAAGGTGGATGAACTCACAAACACCATCCACCATCACGCAGGTGTATCGCGACTGCATCGCATTACATATTCATTAATGCATTTACCATGCTCGAGCTCGATGATAATGATGATTATTTCACGATATCATCCCTTTTTATCAATGGATTTGTTAGTTTACCATCATAAGTGACAGTAAACTGCTTGCACTGTGTTGCACATTTTGTTTATATTATACTTCCTTTCCAATTCAATGTAATAATCTAATAAAGCTCACAACAATCGTGAAGAAACAGACATCATTTCATCTACTTAATCATAAATGCTTTGACATTTACCCACAGTACACTCATTGCCAGTGCCTTGCAGTGCATATTTGCGTTGGTTAAGAAAGAAATGACTGGAAATAATTTACCACATGACTGACATTTGGTTTGCCTACAAATTACATTTTTTTGGTTTAAAGTGAAGTGAAGTTATGCGCCTTTGAAAGTGCGCAAAACATACAATCAAAGAAAAAAGAAAATACACTGGCAATGATATACTCGTACTCGTATTGCTGTAGAAAGTGGATTTGTTCATTGATTCGAACATTACGATTGGTTTTACTTTTGTTACGCACTTTACGTACTGTTTACGCACTGTTTACGTAAGAAATTACATTTGCAACTATAGCTGGACGTTGGCAATTAAACGAATCAGTCAGTTACCAAGAAATATCAAGAAGTAGTCCTTCGAGGAGGGCGAATAAACGTATACGTTGGTTTTATTCTTAGAAACTTTACAGCGTCATTACGAGAATGCGAGTGTGCGGGCGCAATAAAAATACAAATTTACTTTTGAAAAAGTAAGGCTAATGCGCGTATTTAATGAATATTCGCTCTTGCAGAACCGCATAAATAACTAAATAGTGTGCAAACGTACAGACACTGAGTGCTCATGGCAATGAAGGCTAATCCTCAAGCGATAATTATCATTACATGCAATTAGAAATAAGAAATTCGAAAGAAACGCAAAAGAAAAGAATTGAAATACCGTTGGTTTCTAAAGATTCCCTATTTTTTGCAAGAAAACAAAAGTTGAACATGTGCACCATGTCCATAACAAGTCCACAGTAAACAAATTCATGTATAAACATATGGAATGAATGTATAAATTAATAAATAACTAGGCAACAAGTTGCAAGTGTAAACGTGGTTCGAATAATGACACAGCATATGACAAGTGTGAACATTTATGGAGAAGTTGCTCGCTTGAATGCATAAAGTCGATTGTAAACTTAAACATGTCAGAGCTCACAATTGACTTCAGACTGGAAGCTCAAGGCATCTGTGGTATTCATGAATTCGTTATGCATACGACGTGCAATTGAAATTAAGTCAAGTACATGTTATAATTGTAAATAATCCTCCATACCATGCACCAATATTATATTATACATATTGGTTGACGTTGACTTTGCCTTGAGCTTTCCTTATAAGAAACGGAAAAAGTCAAATACACCTTCTGAAAATCAATTACTGCATAACAAAACCATTGCAATTGCGACTCGTATACTTAGGAAAGTAGGTATTATATAAATTTAAAACAAGAGATAGCAAGATAATTGATGGGTAAGTTCAAGGCTTTTTACGTCTTTCTTGATTAGACGGCTATTAAGTGTCATTACCTAAAGTTTCAAAGTTTGAACTCCGTAATAAATCAATTGAAAGGGCATCGCAACCGAATTAAACGTATTAAGTCACGGCTGACATTAGCACGCGCTATAAATAAATGAATCTCGATTCTTTGGTGCTCATTAAGTCACAAGCAATTAAGTTAATGAGCGATGAAAGTACATAGATATCTTAATCTTATATTTATTTAAATTTGAAAAAACAGTGTTCAATTTTACTTGCATTGGCTATGGTAAACGAAGCGTACCTGCATAGCAATCTGCAGAAGAAATAAACTAAATGAGCACGCAAACGTCAGGTGCATTGAACCATAACATGCATTCAATAGTCCGAAGCATTTCTCTGCAGAGAAAACCAAGCAGCAAAAAAGCAAAAACTATTCGCACTTCAAAGAAAAGTATCGTAGAGAATTTTCTCAAGTCTCATGTCCGTCAGGTGTAATTAAAATAAATTATTAGTCAAGTCAAGCAAAGAAAAACAGTTGAAAATTGCACTGTTTGCAAAATTTACACAGCAACCAACGATCTAAAGCAACCTGTGTTTGCAAATTAATTAGTCGATTGCATAACAACAGCACTTGCAGTTAGTTAATTGTTTTTGATCACTGAATGTGCATAATTTAATTATTCATTGTTCGATTGCAACTAACAACTACGTATGTATGTATAGCTTGTCTAACGCTATATTGCGATTTGAAAAATATCTTCAAGTGGGCTCTTGAGTGGATTAGGGTCGAACCCTAATAAATGTATAAAATATATAATTTTTATACTGATTATATTATACTTGCTCTCGTTTGAACGCAAACGTTCAATATGCACCTTTGCTAATTTGCATTTGTTATGATACCATTTGTGGTAATATTTATTGAGGTTCGACCGTAATCCACTCAAGAGCCCAGTTGGTGATATTTTTCAAATCACAGTAAAGCGTTAGACAAGCTATACATATGTAAGTAACGAAGTAACTTAGCACGTTAAGGAGATTCCGTTAAATTTTTCTCTGCAAAGCAATTAGTATCGAGAACAATGACGAAACACCGCAAATGTGAGAAAAGTTCGCACATAGATTGGACGTAGTGTTGTATTATCTGCTGAGGATGAGACTAATTCAATGCAGAAAATGAATGGAAATTGCCTTGCACGTGCAAATTACAGTTCAATGCCTCATATCTCATCTGATCTCATCAATTGGTATTACATCTTAGTTCATATCACGTCACGACACATCATATCAGATCAGATGCATTGATGTGAACTTATTTCGCAGTTCATTTCATTCCTTAATAAGAAGATTTAAGACTCACCGCAACATATTCCTTGGGCACAATGCGTAGTAAGCTGATGAAAGATTCCTTCTCCACTGCCAGCCATATGCCAATGCCGAGCACTGCAGAACCAACCCACTGAAACCAAGCAAGCATTATTATACATTTTACCTATGTTTTATCTACATATAGTGAATCATCATACAAATAAACGCATTTAAATTAATTTTTCATTCATTTTATAACGTGTTATTGTATTTTCTATTGTGTTTTTAATAAAATCGTAATAACAGAGTGACTTCCTAGACTCGTCCTGACTTTGTAGGCTTGGTAGGCTGGATGTACAGTCACTTACAGTTTGTTCTTTGTGTTGTATTACCTCTACCTGTCGTGGATCGTCATGCTTCGTAAAGCAAGTTTAGTTTGGTTTCCTACTTTCTACTGACTTACCTCGACGAACATGACTTAAGCGCAAACTTTAAGTTTACCTTTGGTCAATTGCTAGGCACACACATAAGAAGAATATTCGTTGCTTTCGAATGTGTATCTTTGTACGTACAGCTATTGTCTCTTTGCGATTAGTATGCAACCGACGTTGCAGATATTCAAACGAGTTCAATTCAATTCCATTCAATGAACGCAAATCAATTGGAAAACAAAAAGTAAGGATTAAATGACACGACCATCCGTGAAATTACAGATAGTTCGTGTTGTATTTCGGTTTTAAAACACCAACGCGCGTCTAACGTGAAGCAAAATAGAGTGGAAATTAATAAATGCAAAGAAATCGATGTTTTAAATTGGTTTCGGTAAGAAATACACTCCAATCCAATGACTTTGTTCACTTTAAAGTTTGAACTGTTTCTGAGATTGCGATTGAAGGAAATCAAGCGTGGTGACCTCAGGAGGTCAGAGTTGCAGCTAATGATTTGGAAGTTTAATACGTATTTAGCCTTAATTTGTTCACTTGTGCATTCACTCGTTCGTTGCTGCTCCAGTACTACAACTAATTGCTCATTAAATTTATTAATATTTTCAAATTTCTCAAAATAATTTTAAACTTACAACGTAATTTTATGTAATTTTTAAATTTAGAATGAATAAAAATCCTAATTACTTTGTTTACCAATAAAAGAAAAAGTGCATTGCCTCCGCATTGACATTTATATTAATTGTTCCTTCATTTCATTCGTATTCGCCTTCGCGTTGGTTGATTACCTATGTACATACACACTTGGTTCACATTGAAAAGCAATGTACTCGTAGTTTATCAATGCATGTTGTGGAACATTTGTATAAAATCGACATCCATTCGCGTGTTTGTTCGTTACAACAAGTAATTACAAGCACGATTATTTTATTAAACCACGTTGAAGATAAGTACACCGCCGACGATTTCAAAAGAGAACTATATAGAAGAATACATACTAGAGTACAAGTGTTACTCAGAAAGTTTAAAAACGTAATAAAATTGAAATAAACCTTTAAACACCAAGCGCAAATTGATGTTCGCTGAAGCAATTCTTCTAATTTCAGCTCCAAATTCACGCACGCACGAAATTCTTCTTTGTTCTTTTGTCTTGTCATGGCATGAAGCAAACCTTTTACCAAATCCCCACACAATAAACTTGCCTAATACTTAATAATACTCGTTCATTAACAAATCAACAAATCGACTAAAACATGCATGCATTTGACAATAAGTACATCTCTTCAGGGACCCCAGCGCCAGCGCGTCATTAATATTATTCGATAATGTGACGTGAATAAACTTCACCCAACAATCAAGCCAAAAGAAAACAAGTTGGTCCTGGCTGTCACCAACAATGCCTTAATAATATAAAAAGGAAAAGGGGGAAAACAGGGTAAACGTAGAAAATCAATACGTTTTTCTCTTTGTGACCGACCCAAAAATATGTATGCATATAAAATAAATGTTAGAAAGTACTTACAAAAACGGCGAAATTTAGCAGGCAGAGTACATATTTGGCCATACACGATCCACAATCGAACACCATTTTGGAAAATCTGGAACAAAATATCGACAAAATGTTAAAAACCCAACAGAAAACTTCATAACTTCATAAGTAGGTGAAATAAAAAGGCCACTAGAAGTAGCATTTAACACTATAGCAAGAATATAATACTCTTTCATTGATTTATTGATTACTTTTGACTTAGTTTCTAAACTATCCATCAACTAAAACTAATTTCAAACAAATTAATTAACAGCTATTAAGAAAAATTGACCTATCATACAAAAATATTGATTAATTTGTGGAATACTATTTCATTTGAGTGTGCAGACTTATTTTATATTCACGTTTTATATTTAAATACCGTTTATCTCTGTATAAATAAAAAACAACAAAAGAAACGCGCGGTTATGCCATGGCTGACTGCATTTGCGCTTGCGCATTGAAAGCATGCAACTTTCCATTTTGATATAACACCACAATTTAAAGAACAAGTCCAGCTGAACTTGCTGAACTGCAGAACGAAGTGAACCTCTTCAGCCAACGTAAATAACCCACCGCAATCGCAAACTGAATCTCTGCAAAAGCAACCAGAGCCATGACAAGAGTAATGCAATGCGCAGCAAGAAAATTGTAGCAAACATAATATGTACCCAGAGCATCCAATACTCGGGCGCTGGTTTTATGCGCAAGAAACTTAAACTAAAGTCGCGCGCAACCATAGTTAACTCAAGTAGAACTAAATCTGCAGGAAAAACCAACATTGCCAACAAGATGCAGCTGACGATAATCTACATTACAACTAAAGAACCAGTCAGAGCCAGATTTACAATTTTGCCGCCCATAGGCTATGCAAAATTAGCCGTTTTCATCAAAATTTAGATTTTTGTTTGAAAATTATGAAATTTTCAAACCTTAATAACTCTGCATAGAAGTAAGGCAAATTGTTGGTTCAACCACTTATTTTATGTAAAATTCAATTCGGAATCCAATGAGCTTTAAGTGAAAATTCTAACTTTTGCGGTTCAATAGATATTTGACATTAAACACATGAATATTTTTTCTACCAAAAATAGGCAATTGGCAAAAATTCATAACTCCGCATAAAATAATGATAAGTATATGGTTTAACCACTTATTTTGTGTAATATTTCATTCAGAATCGAATAATGCCATAGCTGAATTGCTAGCATGCATAGGTCAAGAGATATTTGCATATTTGCGAAATTCTAGAGAAATTTCGCAAAACCTCATATTAGGCTAGGCTAGGCCAAACACGTTTTGTCTAGTATTCCAATGATTTTGGTACCAAAAGAAACTTCAAACCAGATTACGAAACTGCAGACGGTTTTTGAATATTCGCTATAGAACGCAAGATATTCGACATTAAAGTTGAAGGTTTCATCAAAATTCAGATTTTTGTTTGAAAATTATGAAATTTTCAAACCTTAATAACTCTGCATATAAGTAAGGCAAATTGTTGGTTCAACCACTTATTTTATGTAAAATTCAATTCGGAATCCAATGAGCTTTAAGTGAAAATTCTATCTTTTGCAGTTCAATAGATATTTAACATTAAACACATGAATATTTTTTCTACCAAAAATAGGCAATTGGCAAAAATTCATAACTCCGCATAAAATTATGATAAGTATATGGTTTAACCACTTATTTTGTGTAAAATTTCATGCAAAATCGAATAAAGTTGAAGCTGAATTGCTATCTTGTATAGGCCAAGAGATATTTGCATATTTGTAAAATACTAATAAAATTTGCAAAAAGTACCTAAAATCATAAATTTGGATTTTTCCTTGAAAATTAGGAAAATTACAAACCTAAATAAC
>NBZA01001689.1:0-15067 GCA_003054995.1 Aleochara bilineata
TATTTTGAACAATTATGCCAATTTTCAGCTTGTTGTAAATTAATGCGAGGTTGGCCTCATTTTTTGTCTAATTTGACCGGACTAACAGAACACTTACCAACCTATAAATCTTTCCAGAAAATCGCAATGCTTTCTTGAATACATTACCGTGCTGATAAATATAATCCATCCCAAAACGTACAACAATACTTCCTTTGCACACAAAAGATAATTGCGAGCCCAACAAAATATAAGAAAAGAGTAAGATTGACGCTTTCACCACGAAATCGAAGTGAACCCCTTCGAGGCAAATACAGACAATACAGAATTTGGAAGATACAGTTCTTGGTGAAAATCTTGGAAGCGAACTGTGAGAAATCTTTTACTCCCAGACGACACGACAAGATGTGGAGTAAATGTCAAATATATTATTTCATTTATTAGAATATTTAAAACAATTTACTAGTGTTTTACTCATAGAAATACACATTAAAATCTATTCACTTAACGACTAATATAGTACAAAAATTTTTACATTTTTTACCACAAAGTTATTTATAAAATAATTGAAACGTAAAACATTTTCAACATAAATGGCACATTTAAACTGTAGGTAGTAAGTAAATATTCATTGTAAGCATTGCTCGTTAATTAATATTCGTTAATAGGACAAGCATTATATATTTGTATTCTGTTTGTGTGTCGTTTCGTTTCTCGTATGGCTGTTTCTTCTCTTCGATTAACAATTAATTAAAGGAACACATTCAAGTATTAATATTTTAACATTTTGAACACAACAAGGTGTCTGCAACATTCATATGCTTAGAGCATTGATCGGGGACTGGCTACTTGGTAGGTGGTTCAAGATTACTTAGTAGACTAACTAAACTTTGCATTAGCGCAAATGTGTTTTAAGAAAGCACCGACTATGCTGTGATGAACCTTACAACGAACGCTTGCTTTGCTTAGCATTAGTAGCTTTCAGTGAAATGACTACGTGTTCTTAATGCACACTTGGCATCGACTGACTCTATCGCGCACGTTGCCCGACTTAAGCGTCTGCCTCGAAGGGGTACGGAACTGCTCAGACTCTTCGATGGTCGCCAGCCAGAAGCTGTATTTGTTGGCATAATAATGGCAACTGCCTGCAGCGCCGTTGCATTCGATGAATGGTGAGGTTCTGAAGTCCTCCAGACAGGAACCAGGGCTTGAGAGGGATTGACCACCTCCTTCAGCTCCTCCAGCCGTATGCTACACAAAATACACAATTAATTCAGTTCGATTGAAGGTCAAGCATGTAGGGTTATGTGATACTAACCATAATAAAACTGTAACCAATCCAAAGACCACTCCATCCCTCGGGGCAGTTCGGTAAACTGTTAGTCTGGCTGTGAACTGCAATCACATTAGCCGGCGACTCGCAGACAACGCACCTGGAGATGTACTCCTGGATGGCAGTGTCTTGTACAGGCATCATTGGCAAGGGCGCAGTGGTAGATAACCAGTACGTCCTGTCGTTTCTACTCGCATAATTGCAGACGTTGTTGTAATCACAGACTAAGAATGGCATCGTGGAGAATTTGCGCACGCAGGAACCAGCAGTGCCCAGGTCTTGGGAATGCGCCCGTTCGTTGCCTTGCACGTATAGCAGTGAATATCCGGCCCACAAGTGAGTGTGACCTGCTTCGCACGTGGGCACTTGCACTGTTTGGCTGTGTTTAACTAATAGAGTGCCTGTGAGGTAATCCGGTGTGTGTGCGCATGGCAATCCAGCATCACCCTTAGGACCTGGATAGCCAGGAGGGCCAGGTAAGCCTGATTCGCCCGCAAAGCCCATGTCTCCTTTCTGTCCTGCACCTCCAATGAGTCCTGGCATGCCGTCACGCCCTGGCAAACCGCGGTCACCTGGTGGACCATCCAGACCTGGAGGACCAACCGGTCCAGGTGGGCCTGGATAACCGTCTTTGCCTTTTTCTCCCGGATATCCTCGTTCACCCTTGAGACCTGGTGGTGATGGCGGTGCTGGGTCTCCTTTGTCACCTTTCATTCCAATAAAGCCTTGAATGCCTGGAGTGCCCGGAATACCAGGCAAGCCTTTCTCGCCCGGTTGACCCATTGGACCGATAGGTCCAGTTGGGCCATCTAATCCACGATCGCCTTTCATGCCCGGTGGGCCTGGTGGTCCGGAAATGCCTGTTAAACCTCGATCTCCCTTCTGTCCTGGCGCGCCGAATAATCCTGGCGGCCCGCGGTCGCCTTTTTCGCCAGGGAAGCCTGCTGGCCCGTCCATGCCATTGCGTCCTGGCAAACCTGTTTCTCCTTTCACACCAGGTACGCCTGGATATCCTTGGTCGCCCTTTGGTCCAGATGGGCCTGGAAGGCCTGGCTGACCTGGTCCGCCAGGTTTACCAGCTAAGCCAGCCAAACCTTTATCTCCTTTTTCTCCAGGAATGCCTGGAATGCCAGGACGACCACTCTTGCCGTTGATGCCAGGTAGGCCTTTTTCACCCTTGATTGTCAAACCTGCAGGACCCGGAGTACCCGGCATACCGACCTCTCCAGATGCGCCTGGACCGCCAGGAATGCCAGAATTGCCTTTAGGTCCTGGGAAGCCCATGTCACCTTTCGGGCCTGGCCCGCCTGGTATACCTACTAAACCGCGGTCACCTTTCTCGCCCATTTGTCCGAATAATCCTGCCGGTCCTGGTTCACCTTTGTCGCCTTTCACAGACACTAACGGTCCTGGTGGACCTCGATCCCCTTTGTATCCGGTCGGTCCTGGCATACCAACTGGGCCGGGCGGTCCGCCTCGACCGCGTTCTCCCTTTGGTCCGTCATATCCGTTCAAGCCAGGATTGCCTTTGTCACCTTTGGGACCTGGATATCCTGGCGAGCCTGGATAACCAGTGTCACCTTTCAAGCCAGGAAGCCCGTCTTTGCCATCAAGACCTGGCACACCAGGAACTCCAGTATGACCCATAGAACCTTTCGGTCCAGGCATGCCTGTCAAGCCCATATCTCCTTTCGGTCCACTCAATCCAGGCATGCCGTCAAGGCCTGGCTTTCCCCGTTCACCTTTGTCTCCTTTAACTCCGGCTAGCGATTGACCTGGCAAGCCAGCGTCACCCTTCTGTCCAGCAATTCCGTGTCTGCCAGGTAGGCCATCAGGACCACGCATTCCAGGGATACCTGGCTCACCTTTCTGTCCTTTGTCAGATGCCAATCCCGGTTCGCCTTTCTCACCAGTGTAGCCTGGCAAGCCTCTGTCTCCCTTAATGCCAGATACGCCGCGCGGTCCTGTTAATCCAGGCGGTCCTACAGGTCCTATGTCACCCTTTTCGCCAGGCATACCAAGTAAGCCAGGCGGGCCAGGAAGTCCTCTTGGGCCCATAGGCCCTGGAATACCGGTTTCACCTTTGTCGCCATTGACACCAGGACGCCCATCCATACCAGGCAAGCCAGGAATGCCTGCGTTACCTTTAGGTCCGGGATAACCTTTTGGACCAGGAGCACCCATGATACCAGCCTCACCTTTAATACCAGGTAACCCTGATAGACCTGGCCGTCCTTCCATACCGCGTATACCTGGTGGTCCTTTGATGCCATCTACTCCCGGTCGCCCCGGTGGGCCTGGTGGTCCTTGTGGGCCTAATGGGCCAGCATCACCCTTTTGTCCGGGTACGCCGGACCTGCCAGATAGCCCAGGAATGCCTGTGTCACCTTTTTCGCCAATGGGACCAGGAATGCCAGGCGTGCCATGCGGGCCTGTTTTACCAGGGAATCCATCCAGACCGCGTTCCCCTTTCATACCCTGCTGGCCAGGCGGACCCATTGGACCAACGCCGGGAATTCCAGGTTCACCTTTGTCTCCCTTTGAACCGGACAAACCTGGGAAGCCCCTATCTCCATCTCTTCCAGGCTCACCAGGCGCTCCCATTAAACCTAAATCACCTTTGTCGCCTCGCGGTCCCGGCAAGCCACGTGGACCAGTTGGACCAGGTGGACCAACCATTCCTGGAAAACCTCGATCGCCAGTCAGTCCCATGTCACCTTTAACTCCTGGAAGTCCATTCAAGCCTGGCGGTCCAGGTTCACCCTTTTCACCCGTCCCACCACGGTCGCCTTTCATTGTTAGAGCAAGAGCCGCAGGGCATTGACCCGGTGCTCCTTTTATTCCCATTCTGCCTGGTTCGCCCTTGTTTCCTTTACTAGCTTTCAAACCAGGAATGCCTGGTTCTCCCTTTATGCTTTCTCCTTTTTCGCCTTTCTGACCAGGAATGCCAGGTGTTCCGTGTCGTCCTTCAGTACCCGGGAATCCATGCGGTCCTGAATCTCCTTTTAATCCTTTAGGTCCCGGGGGCCCTGCCAGACCTGGAATGCCAGGAAAACCTCTGTCTCCTTTGGGCCCTACAGCACCTGGGAATCCGCGATCTCCTTTGTCACCTTTAGGAGCGCGAACTAAATTTTCTGGGATGATGCAGTTTTCACCTCGTTGACCTTCAGCACCAGGAATACCTGGCAAACCGTCTTTTCCCTATGAAATATTGTAATTATAGTTTTTCATTTATTAATATTTTTAATGACACTTACAGGGAATCCAGGTGGTCCAGAGGGACCAGGATTGCCATCAGCACCACGTTCACCTGGGAATCCCATTGGTCCAGGCGGACCACGCGGACCCATAACCCCCATTAATCCATCAATACCACGATCACCCTTAGCACCTTTCAATCCAGGCATGCAGTCAATACATTGACCTCCACGATCACCTTTTGCGCCAGGTGTGCCTGGAACACCATTGTAACCTGGTCGTCCGGAATTGCCTTTTTCTCCAGGTTGACCAAGATCTCCTGGAGCACCAGGAATGCCTTCAAATGAATCGCCCGGAGCGCCACGACCTCCCGTATATCCTCGTTCACCTTTATGACCTTTCTCACCATCTCTTCCAGGAATGCCATCATTACCTCGCGGTCCCTGAAGAAAACAAATTAAACAAATTAAAATAAATTTAGCAATTGCTAAATTTTCATTACCATAATGCTAAGTCCTTTATCCCCTGTAAAACCTCTCGGCCCTTGTGGTCCCATTGGTCCAGTAAACCCTGGTGGACCAGGCTGACCAGGAAAGCCAACATTGCCACTGTTTCCTTTTTGACCTTTTTCGCCAGACAAGCCTTCACGACCTGGTGAACCTGGCAATCCAGGCCCGCCCGGTGGACCTTGTGGACCTCTTGCTCCCGGAGTACCGTCAAATCCGTCCATGCCTTTAGGACCAGCTGGGCCCGGATAACCTCGTGGGCCAGGGGGACCAGGAGGTCCCGGTCTTCCAGTACCACCACCAGGTGGACCTTGCGGTCCACGGATGCCCATTGGCCCTGCAGGACCGTCTAAACCCGGCTCGCCTTTCAATCCTGGTCGACCGCCAAGGCCAGGTAAGCCTTCCACCCCTCGATCACCCTTTTGTCCAGGCGGACCCGGCGGGCCAGCAAATCCGTCACGACCCTACGAATAAAATATAGTATTAACCTTATATATTTATCATTTAACTTACTCTTGGGCCTGGAGGACCAATTAATCCTTTTTCTCCTTTCATGCCATGTAATCCCGGGGAACCGGGCATGCCTTCCATTCCAGGCTCACCCTTCAAGCCTGGAAAACCGGCCTGGCCACGATCACCTTTATCGCCTCGATCACCCTTTGGTCCGACATTGTGCTGTGTTGGCGTGAAGTTTTGAATTGGCGAGCTGCCCTTCTGTCCTTGCTGACCTTTATCACCTTTCTCACCCTTTGCACCCTCGTATCCTATGCCCATGTTTCCTTTAAATCCTTTATCTCCTTTTGGACCCAGCGGACCCTAAAAATAATTCTCAAAGATGATTAAAACAATTACCAATGAATTTTTGTTAAACTCACAGGAAGACCAATTTCACCCTTTCTGCCTGGTGGACCAGCAGGGCCAGTAGGCCCCGGGGGACCAGTCAATCCTGGAACCCCATTGCGTCCCGGTTCACCTTTCTGCCCCTTTAATGTAATTTCGCAATGGGCTGCTTCACCTTTAGTGCCTTTCACGCCCATTGGGCCAGGAAAACCACGCGGGCCGGGATATCCAGCTTCGCCAGGTATACCTGGTGAGCCCTGGTATTGATTAAAAAAATCAATTAATTAAAATACCTAATAATTTGTAAATATTCTCAAAACATACGTCTGTTCCGTTACAGCCATCACGGCCAGGGATGCCAGTCGGGCCGGACGCACCAGGCAAGCCTGGAATACCGGGAATACCTGGAAAGCCAGGCACGCCGGTTTTACCGCGTTCACCTTTTGGACCTCTCGGTCCCGTTGGTCCCGGTTCGCCTTTATCACCTTGCGGACCCATTATACCTTCACCGCCTGGAAAACCTCGGGCACCTTTCTCGCCAGGTGCGCCTGGTATGCCAGGAATACCCTAACATAACACCAAATCGAATTGTAAATCAAAAAAGAATCACCCTAAAATCGTTTATTACCAGGCTGCCCTTTTGGGCGAAACATTTCGGTATACATTTATCCGACAGATTCGCTCGGGGCACATCATAGATGTCGTAACTGCCCGCGGACAAACTGGCAGGTCGTTGATGTTGCTGCTGGTAATTATATTGCCTTTGATAATCCGGGTACGTCCGTCGACTGTCCGTGTACCCCGATCCGGAGGTCCCCCTATACGAGGAGCTCCCCGTGTACTCCATGCTATTCTCATACTCTGGCCTTCTGAACAGACCGGTGCGGTTCTCGGTCGGTGCGAATGCCCAATCCTGAAATATTCCATTTGATGTTGACACGTTCACACATCAAATAAATAATTATTCACAGCCTATTAACAAATTTTTGTTTATGCTCTCAATTGCTTTATCGCCATCATCACGCATAAATAGAAGCGGCAATTGAATAATTATTGCGAAGTGAATTATGAAATTTGATTTAACGAAAAAAGGGTTATCACTAGCCGAAGGTCTCCAGCATAAATGGAGCATCCTGTTCTTGATAACGCAACGAACCGATGATGATAATTCGTACGCCGACGACAACTTTTCGATTGCAGCATAAATAATTATTTCATTTCACCCGATTGCTAATGTTGCGGAAATGAGGAAACTAATTTGACACGATAACTCGTGGGAACGACAAATACAGCGTGAAATTTCGTTTTCGAGCGGCTTGTGCTCGTAAATCAAACACCCACTTGTATTTGCCGTGCTTGGGGATTTATTTCCAGCCGAACGCATGAATGAATGAGTGACTGAACACGTGTTGACATTTTTGCTGATAGCACACTTGCTACCCTTGATGAATCAATGCCGCTCCGGAAGAGCAGAGATTTGTACGTGTGTTTCTTATTTGTTTCTGATATTTATGAATAATTTGTCAAGACTTACCCCTGATGCCCATGCTGTCACTGTGAGGATGGACGCCACGAAACTAAATAAAAGAAAACAATATTTGAAAACTTGAACTAAGACTCACTCAAAAGTAAACTTAAAACTTGAGAATGAAATGAAAATTAAGACCCTGTATGACACGCATCTCTTTCCTACTTGAAAAAAGCTCTGGCAATAAACTTGTGAGATAATTTAAACATAAAATCTCAATTGTTTTTCCAGTTCATCTCCTAGAAATCTTGTGTTCGCGGTTGGATTAGAAACCTCTTGGAGGGTTTTAATCTCATGTGTCACTAATAAACTTTTAATGAGTTTCTATCTTCAATTTCTTCGTCTTCTTCTGGGTGATCATTGAATGAAAATCATTCGTGTCGTGTCGGTAAACGTTGGCAGGCTTAGTATTAATAGACATTGAAACTGAGTAGGCTTTTTTCGAAAACTTACCGAATTCCGTGGACGTTCATCTTTTACGTCTTCCCCGGAGCTGGGGAACTCACTGCACACCAGATACTCACTGTGACGGGAACGCACACGCGAGGCCGCGCGACTGACTGCCGGCCGCTTGAAGCGCACACACAGAAGCCGGCGAGCCAGTCTTGACTTCTTGACTTAAGTCATGCGCGTCGGGAGGTAGTACCTTCCAAACTCCTTATAACTATTGATCGCTTGCGTGAAACTCCAGCAAACTTCTCCAGGTTGATGCCTCATTAGTCTTCTTGTGCTTGGTCGAGTGTCAGTCGTGAGGAAGTAGAATTTCTTGAGAAAATAGAACTTTTGTGACAAGTGTTGGATGCGCGGAGTGAGCGTGGAGGGGGGCTGAGATTGGTGTTCAAACTGGTCAAGAAGATGGAATACCAGTACACCATGCCGCTGCGGTCGGGATACTGCCGGGCGGCTATCCTCGCCGCGGCGCTGTTCCTCTGCGAGTTCATCGTGATCAGCGAAGCAAAGGTAAGTTTTTCACTTAAAATCTGCTTAATTTGCATGGAAAACTTGATTATGTTTCTTATTATCAATGACATCTTGCTAAATGTTGCAATTCGCGAGTGATTTGTGTTCAGTGCCGTCTTTTTTCTCGATCATCCTGTATGTAAAGTGCATGACACATTGATGTTTCAGTCGTGTAAACGTTTCGTTTTCTTTGACAATTTCTTTGATTTAAGTTTACTCCAAACAGAAAAAGATTTATTTTGGAAAAATGTAGTCAAATTTACAGAAATCTAGTTCAATTGATTTATAATTAGCTCGTTAGAAGTTTTAAAACTTAATCACAGGGGTCAACATGACACTTGCGATAACAGCGTTTAAGTTTAATTTTCATAATAAATTTTTCGAAATGTGTTATTGCGGCTGGACAAACGAGAAAAATATTCTTTCATGCGAACGTGTTGATTGCCGATTATCAGTACATATTCAGTACATACATAAGTATTTTTAAATATTTTGCCTTCTCTACTGTCTCTATGACTGAAGCACGCATTTGGTAATTAAACAAATTACAAGAAGATGCTTATTTCTACATTTAATTAAAACGAGTGTGTTTACGACTTTTCGCGCATTGTTTATCTCTAACGCTCAGACAAGGTCTATTGAAAAGTACAGTAATTAGCAAGAAAGAGAACTGGAAGTAAGTTAAGTATCTGCTTAAACAAACAAAAAGAAGAACAACTTAAGAAATTAGTTCAACTAACTTAGATTATTTATTGCAAGAATGTTACGTGCTTGATTTAATTTTATTGAAGCTTTTTTACGCTTGAAAATAAAACAATAAAGCACACATTACTCAAGAAAGAAAGCTCGAAAAGAAGAAGCGCTTGGACCGCCTGAAGAAAATATTTTGATTTTTTGAAGAGCGTATAATTACGTAATTAAATCAAAACCACCTCGTGCGCCACCAACAAATAAAACTTCAGTATCCTGTCAGTTTTAACACTTTCCAAGAAGTTTTAAGAAGTTTTGCATATAAAATTATATATTTTGTGAAATAAGCTTTAAGTACAAAGCGGAATCAATTTTATAAATAAAAATTGCATAAGAAATGATATCATGCGTCTATTCAAGTCAAGTAAAGTCTGTGTTTTATCAGTGATCTAATTCCTTTCATGCGGTTGGGAATATTTATTTTTTAAAGTTGGCGCTTATTAGTGTTGGCTTAATTTAATTGCTGCGCTCATTGATTACCCGAAATGAGCGTGAGGTGCGCGCGCGTCTTGAGTGACATGTGCGTGCGTGCGTGAATGCAGACTCATGGATGCATCTGCATCTGGTTATCTGAACTGAAATGAGCTGAGCTCTGAAGAAAACGCATGCAGAGTCAAAGCCAAATAAACACATTACATTTATCCACGGCAGCGGCGTATAAAAATACAGCGTGCTTCTCTTACACCTTTACGCTGCTCGCTGTATGTAGTTGAAAATTAAAACGCCTGCGCCTAAACAACACAAACCTTCCAATACTAATATTATAGCAAGCGCCTGCTATATTTACATCGTTCACCCAGATGCACTTCACTGAGAATGTAAATGAAATGCAATGAAATGGAATTGAACTTTTAACAAGATTGGAAAAATTCTCAAACTGTTAGGCAGACAGACAGACAGACAGACAGAAAGAAGGTTGGTTTGTTTTGAGTTATATAAGATGCAAAAATACATTCGAATGCTGACTCAGCCAACGTTCCTACACGCAGATCGTATCCGCCGATGACCAACCAAGACCAAGACGAAGACGAAGACGTAGCTGAAGACGCCACACGGCGAATTCTCGTTTTGTCTTTCGGGCAGTCGGTATCTTCGCGCTGCAAGACGGAATGCAACTCGTCCACGGCCAGGACGGGTTTCGCGTGCGACGTGTGTGTCGTGGGCAAGATTTGCGAGGGGTTTTAGGCCGGTTTCGGAACGGGCTCAAAGTCTCTCTTCACGCGCAAGATATTAATCAAATATCACTCGTACACAAACAAAAAAAAACATGATTAACTCTTTCTTCAGAATTGAAGCTCTTATAAGATGCACCGATGCACAAGTATTTGATTAATTATAACCTTGGAAAGTTGGAAAATTTAAAGTGGGAAGAACTCCAAACCCAAAGCCAAATGAAAACAAATCAAATCAAATCAAGCCAAACCACAATTGGTGCGCGAAACTATCAGGAATTCATCGAAAGCGATCGAGCTTGGATTTATGAAAAATAATGCACATTACATTACATTGCATTGCTTTGCTTTGCATTAAGCGTTCGATATTTCTATGCAATCTAAATATAAATCTGTCATCATCGACGAACAATAAAAACCTATTATTAGTCGGAGCGACAATAATGAAGCCGCGCAAAGAGTCGCCGCTGGAAGCAGCGAAAATCAGTGACGCGCATTTTTACGCAATTATTTATTTACTACAGCGCTTGCCATTTTCAGCCGCCTACAAAATGCCAGCGCATTACTTCATTACTACCTGCATTCAGTCGTACAGAAAAAACGAAGAAAAATAGAAGTGAACGAAGCAAGCGCGATCTCTAAAAGCACAATTAAATCATAAACATATAAAATAAAAGCGCAATAATACCGAACGCATTCGTATGACTTAAATATTAATTGAGTAATTATCAGCGGTTAGCATCAATGCGGCAGGTCTCTTTTAACTTTTATGGTCAGACAGCAGCCGGATTACATCTCGTCTGCTTGATTATATTTCATAATTTTCGCTGAGACATATTAAACAGTAAAGATGCGTGCACAGTTTTCTTGAAGAAGAAAAACCTGAGAAATTGTAACGTAGCGTAAATGATTGGTACAATGTAAAATGCAAGCGTTATCGGCAGACGAGATGCAGAGATATGCAAATGCAGTTCATTTGGCAAATTGTCGTCGGACTGCAGTCGCAGTCAAAGTCGGAGCGCAGCGGCAGGGAATTTATCGTCCGGCGATAAGACGTCCAGCGTATCGCGTATTGTAATTGCATTAATATACAATTTTGATACGCGCTGGTTCCTTCGGTCGTGAGGACCAGATTGTCGAAAAAGCCAACACGTCTTCTCTTTTCTCTCCTTTTTTGGCGTCGACTACATATTGTCATGCATTGCAACAAGACTGTATACAAGAGTATGGTACTTATTTATACCCATATCAAATTTAAGAATGCTCGCCTTCTTGCCTCCTTGCGTGTCTTACAACTCGATGGTCTAATTTCGGATAATAAATTTAAATTATCGCATCAATGATGCTCTGTAAATGTCAAATTACTCATAAATACTTTCTTTTCCAACTGAATGGAAACTTACTCATGCATTTTATGATTTTTTGTCACTCTAAGTAAATATTAAAATAATGAAATGTACTTACAAAGTAAGTAATATTGCTGATTACGTGAAATTCAAGCACAAATCGTGCTAATTTTGCACACTTGTTACTGTTAACAGTACTTAGGTATATTGTAACAGAAGAATGACAAAAAGCACAGTTTTGTTTGAACTTCAGTAAGTTGTTCTCTCACTTTCTCTCAATTGTTACCTATGGTATTATAATTCGCTTGCGTTGACTGTACTTACCTAAGTAAGTATATGGTTACTGGTTGTTTTATTGAATTGAACTTGCCTAACTATGATCATGCTTAATATTCGATAAACAAAAAGTGATTAAGAAAATTTCAAGACAAGACAACAGGAACACATGTAAGAGGATGAACCACATGCACTCGTAACGATAAAAAATGTTGAGCAGGTTCTATTACAAGACACGCATCAATTAATTTCATTATCGAATACAGAATAGAATGGAGAACACGATGCAGTGTGTGTATGTAAGCATCCGAAATAAGCTATAGTTGTAGGCGGCTTGAGACTGACTTACCGACGAGCTGAGCACACTTGAATGCTGAATGCATTTCTTTCTTGGGCATATGTTAATCCCAGCTCTCGAAGTGAAACCTGAATGAACCTTGAAACTTTTAAACGCAACGCAATGCAATGCAACTATTCCTTCCATTCATAATTCATCCACACACTATCCATTGTGCGATGTCCTTTTGGAGGAAACACTCTTAATAATTCATTTCTTCTATCACGCGACCAGCATGCTGCTTGATCTCCAATTAATTCCGATAACTCAACTCGTGCACGCATGACAATTACACACGTGCTTGGAGATTCGGCAAAGAAAAGGAAAATAATAAGATTTCGACTGGACCTGCTTGGTTTAGAAGTCATAAATCATTCGCGCATCGCGCATCAACTCAAACATTTACACGCAGGAGGGTTGTGATCCGACTTAAGAAGAGTGCAGCCCATTAAAAAATAATTGACGATCAATAAAATTGCGCATCGCTGCTCACGAGATGAAGAAAATGTGCCGCAATGCACGTACAGGACTCGTAGGTACTCATTGCCTGCTTGAGCGGTCATCGTCTCGCTGCAGAAAATGCCCTTTTAAGTACCCTTCGTCTCAATATCCACCGAGTGTAACGTAATACAATAATAAGCAAACAGTGTACTTTCACCCCGAATAATTCGAAAGTATTTTGCAATATTGCCTTAATAGGAATTCATTATGACATAACCCCCATGTTTATTAGTGATTTATTGATAAAACATGACTTAATATTGGTATTGACTTAAGACCAGGTCTTGCCTTGAGAATATTGCACGAGCTTATGTAATTAAAAGCAGGAGAAGATGAGACTTATGAGCCACTTCGATCCTATAAAAGAATATAAAAATCTCTTTAGTTTAAGTTGAAACTCAGGCTGAAGCGCGTTTACATTTACTATACTATAATATAATAGCATGCGCTTTTCAATATGCATATTCATTGCTTTTAAATTGGCATCTTGGGGTTTTATTTCTTCCTCTGGTTCGGATCCTCTTAGCTTCCAGCAGTGCACTTAAGCACGACTGTAATTAGTTTAAGTGTGCAGCAGTGCGGTAAGTAAAAGATCGAAATTCAATTTATATGCGTAATGATTCAATTTCGGCATTTTATTAATTCGTTTCGCCTTTTCACGACCCAAGCTCCGCCGGCCTCGTGGCATATTTCGGCGAAATTAATGCCTCCATTCGAATAAGTAACCGTTTCATTCGTAATTAATCTTGGCCTATGCGAACCGTAAATCATCTTTATCAAAAATTGCTCAAAGGTTCAAAAGTGAACTCAACAAATGTTTATCATTCACAGTTTTGATTTAAATTTAAATTTAAACATGCGTGGTAAAATATACGTATGTATGTACATTTGTTGTGCAAAACCCATTAGGAAGTAATTTACACTCGAACAATGACTAATTAATTAAATTAACAACAAATCAGAACATCTGTGGTCATTCCTTCGCGAATTAATTATGCGTATAACAGATGCACATATGCGTTGTCAAATTTGTCAACGTTTAATGAATTTGTGGACTGACTACTTGTACATGATGCTTGTACATGTGGCATTGTTTATGGCTGGGCATCATCATAACATCATCTCCGCGGGTAATTTGTTTATGCAACTAATTAAAAATAACTGCTGCTGCACAGCGCTAAGAAGAAATTGTATGCAATGCAGAGATGTAGTGAGCAGTGACGAAACACACTGGCGAAGAGAAATGGGTCAGATGCAGTGTTTCCTGTTATATCGGGATAACACGACTGGTATCAGCGAAAAGGTGAATAACCCATTGGCTGCGCCTAGTGTGCAGTGCGCTTTGCTCTTCCTGACTTCTTGCACTTGCACTTGCTCCTAGACCCAAAGCAAGCCTAGTCTGCAATACCAGCTCGTATTTCGATCTCTTCGACGCGTGCGTGAAGGGGTCACTTGACTGCTGGTAACTCACCAACTTATTCTTCCACAGCTTCCATGAAGTTAGTTTAGTTACGATTACTATAATATCAACATGAGACCAGGAAACACCTTGATGAATGGTGGAATTGAAGCGCGAAGACTGCACTACAAGTGCATTGCAATGAAATCTAATAAAAAATTGGCAGCACACGACGACGACGTTCGGTTGCTCGCTTTGCTTTCAGCCGCGGGTATTGTACTGAGCATGCATTATGAAAGATTATTACGGCTCTACGAACATGAAACACATGAAAGAGTCAGCAGGCTAGCAATGCGGAACGATTGAAACGACCAAAAACAATAGTTTCCTCTTAAGAACTCAATCATAATACTCTTTGATGGTGATTTACTGGATTTTCATCGGGGATTTATGGAAGATTAACAGTTAGATTGACCCAAATTTCATATTGGGTCATGATGTAATAGAAAGAGCATTTGAGCATGTACAGTAAATACAGTTGTTTAAGTTTTGTGTACTTTATACTTCATGGTAGATTTATTCTTAAGCAAGTCTATTGTTGAAAGTACTTATCGTCCCTATACACGCGGAATACAATAACCTATTAGGTATATTAAGAACCCAGTAATTTTTTTTCAATGTCAGATAATTTAAAATATTTTTGTATAAGCAAGTAGGTATATAATTATTGTTGAGTTATACGACGAGTCTTTTGCTTTAATAACTTATTCAAACTCTTCTGGCGCATGTTGTTGCTGTACTCGGAGAAGCGATCGAAGTTGTCGTTGTCCTTCTTGATCGATGGTGGGAAGGTCTCCTTGGGAACGGGGAGATCCTTCCTCTTGAAGATTTGCAGGACGTCGTCCATTTCGCTCATGCACTGATCGCTGTCCACGAGGCCTA
>NBZA01001693.1:2661-13380 GCA_003054995.1 Aleochara bilineata
TGTATTGATTACAGGTTCCCTGGACCCTGAGGAATTATCTCTGGAGCAAACCGGCAGCGAGCGGCATTCGCCGAGCGTGTGTAGCCAGGTAGGCGAGCGCACCACCCCGCAGGAGAGTGCGATCAGTCCTGGCATGCATGAGCAGGAGGACGCGACAACGGCCAACGCGCTCAGCATGTACCCGCAGCATTCCGTGAACAATAACAATACGCTGAAAATGACTCCGCACCGAAGCACGGCGTACACGTCGGCATCGAGCCCTAGCCTGACGGCGACCGTCGCCGGCATGCAGGCGATGCAGACATCGGTGGCGCCCAACCAGGAAATGCACTCTCCTTCGGCGGTCAATCCGTGGCTCTTGTCAGCCGGTGATAAACCCCTGTATCCTGCAATGTACGGTTTGTTGGGACAGAGTGGCACCCAGTCACCGCAACATCAACAACAACAACAGCAGCAGCAGCAGCAACAACAATACCAGTCAGCGACACCTAGTCCCGCTGGGGGCCAATATGACGACCGATCCCAGACGGACCAACTGATGCTTAGTATGGAATGCATCAAACAACCACCTCCCTCATATACAAGTTGTTCAAGCGCATCTTCAAGTCTGCAGTTGGACATGCAACAGCAAGACCTTGTCTATTCCCGTGTAGGCCAACCACTTGTAGCTAGCACAGGAAAGTACCAGTGGGACACGCAAGAGTACGCACCTCAAGTAACCAGTGCCCTGATAGTGCCAGGGGGATCCACGTTGGTCCCCAAGCAGGAACCGTTCAGCTCAGGATGCACGGGAGACATGGGACAGCAAAGTGTCCCCGCAGGGTACGGAGTCAGCTTGGCCGAGTACAACCCCTCCACGAGTAAGGGCCACGAGATCTTGTCACAGGTCTACCAACAATCACCCATCCCGCTCAAGCTGGTGCCCGTGAAACCCCGCAAGTACCCTAATCGGCCGAGCAAGACCCCAGTGCACGAACGGCCGTATGCGTGCCCCGTGGAGAACTGCGACCGGCGGTTTTCGCGCTCGGACGAGCTCACCCGGCACATCCGCATCCACACAGGACAAAAGCCGTTCCAGTGTCGCATCTGCATGCGATCGTTCTCGCGGTCCGACCACCTCACGACGCACGTCCGCACGCACACCGGCGAAAAACCGTTCTCGTGCGACGTGTGCGGCAGAAAGTTCGCCCGCAGCGACGAGAAGAAGCGACACGCCAAGGTCCACCTCAAGCAGCGAATTAAGAAGGAGAACAAGATGAATGCCCAGCAGCAAGCTAACGCCGCGCAACAGCAACAACAGCAACAGAACCAGCAAAGTCAACAACAACAACAGCAGCAGCAGCAACAGCAACCCCAACATCACCATCATCATATGCTGCCGCACCAACAGCACCACATGCACGCCATGGCCAGTGATGACAGCCTTTCGTTGCCGGTAGTGACTACAACCCTGTGAGAATTGCCTACCGCCGAGCTGGCACCCGGCGAATGTGTTCTCTTCATCCGCGATGACTGTGATTTCGGCACCGAGAGCGCGCGTCTCATCTACGTGCGCATCGAGTAGAGCCATTCACGCAACCACTACAACCAATATTACTTGAACTTAACTTGACAATTGAAACATACCCTGACCCCGTCTAGCATGCCATATCGTATGTACGGTTGTGAAGCAACAACAAATCAACTCTTCTGTACAGTCTCATTGTTGTTCTCTACTTATAGCTAGATAGAAAATGATAGGAACGAATTGCGCGACCTGAAAGTGTAAACCCCAATTGATCTCTTCGTACTTCGTTGCTATTCTATACGATTAAATAATTTATATACATGTTTCGGAGAAAGAAATGAGGAAAGAAAATGCGACGAATGCCATTTGAACGCCCGTACCGTGTGCCATTTGATTGTAGGAGGAAGCTGTTTGTTGCCATAAAGTATGATTGTTTGAGTTGAACTTGAACTCATCGCGACTGACTGACGACGATTAGTAGAGGTAGGTAGGTAGGAAGGTAGAGCTAGATGGTAGACAAACGCAAGCAAGAAACCTCAATCTCTCAGTCACTCAACTTTTTCAAATTTTATAAAGAAAAAAGAAGATGAAACCACAAGGAAGATAAATGACAGACCCATGTGTATATACAAACATGTTTTTTCTATGAAATGCATGTCATCTGTTAATTAATTATTGTTGATGTCTCTTACAAAGTACGTGTCGAAGACACGAGATTAAGCTAAGTCTTAGAAGAAGCAACCGCAAGCCTAGTACAGGTAACATTTGAATCGAATAATGCAGAAGAAGAAAAAGAAGAAAACTCCTTAACACAACGGCTTTAATAATTATTAATCTTGAATAAAAAGAAAGAATATGAAGAAAAACGAATAACATTGTATTAATACTTGGAATAACTGTTTTTTCTACTACTATTACTATTATTATCACAAATAGTAAACTTTATTTAAATAATATTTGTATAGAAATTGTTGCCAAATAACCTACGAGAGTTTTTTGAATATGAATTATTAATTTAATTAATTAACTGATTAATATTGTTAGAGAATTATTATGAATTAATGAATATTTGGTGCGAATGCAAATAAGCGATGCGATATCGAATAATGTTTATAAAACATTGACAATTACATTCCGTACTAGGTTTTATTATCAAATGAAATAATTAATATATTATCTAATTGTTGAATGATTATTGAATTTTTTTAAAGCAAATATTCAGCTTTTTGAGTTGCGATGTTGAAATAGGTTCCTGGACAATTAGGATGGATTTTTCATGCAAAATTATTATATCACGAAAAGAAACATATGAGAAAATTAATAGAAATTAATGCCTTAAACCAGTGTCTTGCAAAGTAACAAAAGTACACAAAAGGTCAAATTTTAACTTTTTAACACTAAAGGATATAATAGTTACCAAGATACCTATAAGGGCAGAACGAAGGATGTACAGAATGTGCAGAAAGACATAAGTATTCCTATGAGCTCTCTGTTTGCTCTCTGATTTTTCTCAAATAAAATTCTCAAATGAAAGTTTCACCCTGGAAATGTTTCTCAACTTAACGTCTCAGACATTATTCAACTAATTGTATAGAAATTGTGTACAAACCAGTGTAAAACTCTAAGAAGTAAGATGTGCAAAGGCCTAAAAGTTAAGTCGTTTTTCCTCAACATTCACACTTGTCCTAATGCCGGAAACTCGACAAAAATATACGAGTTTGTTGATGGAAAAATAACAGATTTCTGTACATACATATAAATAATGTTATAAACTTATATATTGTACATAGTATTATTTAAATATTTGAAAATATTTAAAGCAGAGCAGAAATGAAGTGTTTGGAGTATACATATATTTATCATAATTCTGAAGATCTGATGTTGATCTAAACTAATATGACGCCGAGAAGAAGAAGCAAAATGAGACAGTCGTTATTATATAGAAGTATACATATTAGTTAACTAAGAGTAAAGAACCTACATAAATGTAAAGTTGTTTTATGAATGAAAAAATACTGTTGAACACTAAAACTTCTACTAAACTCAAACTCATCGTTGTCGTCATTGTTGTTATAAACGTACACACAAAATGCATTTACACACTCAATCCCAATGCATCCCAATGCAATTTATAACTAATGTTCTACTCCCCACTCACTCAGAATTATTGTAGTATTATAAGAGAACGAAAAGAAATGAAGTATTGGCAGAAATTATCCAATCAGGAGATATTTAGTTAAGTTAAGAGACAGAAAAGGATGGACGCACGTTTATACGAAATATTTTTATATCCTTAGATGTTACCCAGTCATTGGTAAGAGAGAGACACATGAATCCCGATCAATCAATCAATCAATCAGTGTGTTGCTGCGAGAAAGAAGGAATCACAAAACATTCGACTCACGAGGCTGTTCTTTTGTATAATTGTGAATGTGATATATTTGAATACATGTGTAATATCCGCGCCCCTTTACTTGTATTTGATTGGTCATGTTGATGAATGAAAATGCAAATAAAATGTATGATACCAGATAAACCAGAGACTCAGTCAGGTGTTTCTTCTAGTGATGTGGTACTGGAAATACCACTATTGCATACAAACACGTACATATGTGCATGTCCCCCTTGGTGTTGGGCTAGTGGTAGTGAGGTAAGTACATACAGCGTTTGCTACTTAAATAAACAAACATTACACTCGTGCTTACGAATGTTCGTTTAAATTTAATTATGATTCAACGAATGTATTTGATAATTGATTGCATCTGGATGTAAATGCAAATGTTTCGTAATAAATAACCGCGTTTCCTCCTATAAGTGAAGTTGAGGAATGCATAAAAGTGAGTCAACATGTGGTTTTGATTCGCGACGCACATAGCAGTAATTAATAAAGTTAGAGACAATTAAGAGGGCACCTTTGTGGTCACTCGAAACAAAACGACAGTGATGTCATGATCCAGCATCAGCAGCAGCAACAAACGCGAGTGAGTGCCCCACCTTGCTCGCGACCAAGCCTTCGTCTTCGCCTTCCCCGACGAGACCAAGCCGAGAAAAGGCAAGTTTCCTAAACAGTCCGAGCACTTCGGCCGACGATACGGCGATAGCGTCGAGTCATTGCGTTAGACACAATGCGTGTACTTAATCGCATAATGCATTTCTATGTCTCAGCCTGCGATATCTTCGCGTACGTACTCAGTACTCGCGTGGGCCGCTCACGCTTTTGTGAATGAGAAGCGTCACTGAAAGTGCTCGCAAGTTCAGAGAAGTTTGATAAAATCAATTTGTAGAAACTGAAATTATATTCTCTGCAAAACTCAAAGTTTGCAAAGCTACACTATATATTATGCATTCTGACCTGGTTCAAACTTCGTTCAATTTAGTTTAGTTTGGTTTGGCGTTTTGAGCTTAGGTCTGGCCTTATCTAAATGCAGATTGGAGCAACAAAAATCGAATTCGCACCCGAGTGGCCGGCCGGCCGCGTGCGATATAATTTCGCGCGGACGTGTTTATCTCGCGATATGCTAATTCTCAGCCAGGACGCGAACGATGTGAGATTTGAAGCCGGCCCACTCAGTGCAGCGCAAATAAGGAGTGCGTTGATTACTCGCTAAATCTCTCTGGCTTAGAACCCAACTAAACTCAACTCAACTAAAGTAAAGTTAACTGAGTTTGTGCAATCGCGCAACACACTTCATTCATAATCTTCGTTCAACATACATGGACACAGGCGTGTAATGCAACAGATGAATAAGTTCATTAACGTTCAAGCATCATTCATAGCTAATTTTAAAGTATGTAACTTCTCGTAAGTACTCTTAACTGATTTCCAAGCTGGTATATTGCTTCTTTGACCTACATTGTGAAAACTAAAGTTTATAGTTGAAGTCTTGACCAAGGAGAGAAGAAATATCTATTCGTAATCCAATACTATTATCTGCTTCATTCAGGAAATGGCTTAAAACGAAACGAAACGAAAAGTTGAATTGAATTGAACGCGCCTCTCGTTCTGCCAGACAATGAACTGAAATCTTTCTTTCAGTGAGCGAGTGAGTGGAGTGGACTTTGTTGCACCAGCATTGTTATGTTATGTGATGTGATGTCGAGGATGCGCCTCCAAGAAGAGAGGTGCGGTCCAACCAGTTCCTAATCGTCCCCGAACACTGCAGAAGAATCGCCTCGACCGTCACCATCGCAACAATAACAGCAACAACAACAAGCCAAGAACAACAACAAGAAGACACTGGTGTGCTGTATGCTTCAAAGTGTTCCTTCACTCTATCTCTTCTTCTTCTACTACTTCTTGACTCTATGCAATAAGACTAAGGAACTAAAGTAAAGAGACGTGAAGTGAAGAACACCAGTAGACAAATACAGAGGTGGACTGGCATAATGCACATCGGCATTAAAATTTTACGGCTTGGGCTAACATTGACTTAATTGTTTCATTACGTTTCTGCTCGTGCCTCGTGCTCAGAATGCAATACCAACGTTGAAACACAATCGCATTGGAGGATCGAGCGCAAGCGCGAATGTAATGTAAATGCAAGTCAAGTGTAAGTAAGTACATAATAGACACGCGGGTCCAAGTACGAGTACGAGTACGTCTTGGTCTTGCTTCGCTTGCTTGACAGAGCTGCGCAGATATTTGCAGTGCACTTTCATGGCCCACACATGAAGAGTAAGTATAGTACTTGGGGTGACAGGTACGCGTGACACTGCCTCTCGCACTACCACCACTAGAGCACTAGAGTAATGAACTAGTGGTAGTGCAGTGACAGTAGTTCGGAGTTTTATCAGCAGAACACAGAGTTTAATTCGCAGAAACAAACAACGCGCATAAATTGCGCCAGCTTGGCCTATATCGAAAAAATAATAATAACCGATGAGTAATTGATTAGTTCAGTCAATGGAGAGTGAAATTGATTCAATTCAAAAGCGCGCATGTGGAGGTACACACCATAAACTACTTATCGTTCGCTACCTATATTTCCGACTAACCGATGAATTTACGCTCCTCTATTACTCTCAGCTTATGCCATAAATTTTCCACAAAAGTGCATCACAGCACATGGAAATAACAATGGAAATCTTGATGATAATACAACGAAAACATAAAGATTGGCATCACTAACTGACGACTAGAGGACACGTCCACACTCAACACTGGATGAATGAAAGATCTTTAACGAGATGTCCACGACCCAACGAATGAACAAACATAATGACTACTGGAAACTTTAGTGATGAGACGAGACGAGGCAAGAGTTAAAGTCCTAGAACTAAGACGCGTGCCGCCCCCAATCTTGTTGAAACTAGTTGGCTATAACTTCAAGACAAGAGAAGACAAGATTGACCAGAGTGACGACACGACTGATGACTTGTGTTGAGTTGACTTGGTTTGGCTTAACTTGACGAAGGTACAGGACAGCAGTAAGTATGTAAGTAAAGAGATGCAGCGATAGGGCACGTGAGGCTGGAGTAACGCACGCATAGTTAGCTTAGCAGTGCTACAATTGTCACAGACTTCGTATAAACCAGCAATGCTCGCTTGCATGCATATTCTCGTACTTGTGAAGTGAAGTGAAGTGAATGGTGATAGCGCATTCGCAACTTGCACTCGCCGTTTGTGCAGTTGCAGTGGCCACGCTGTGTTCTGATAACTGATAAGCCTTGAATGCAATATGCTTGCATGCATTACACACAAGTACAGGTACAACATCAACACAACTGTGCACTGAAGGTCTCGTACCCGCGACGAGAAAACTTTTGCTTTTGCCTTTGAGATTTAAACAAAAATCTTAGCCGTGATATAATAAAGTACTGATACTTATAGTATATACTTTATTATATCACGTCTAAGAGTTTTTCAAATCGCAAAAGCAAAGGCAAGAGTGTTATTAAACTCAGACATGTATGTACATGCATAGACGCGTTATGCAATGAAATTTGTCAAAGCCATTACACTTCTAGTACAGTAGATACCAAACGATATGAAATATGAATAGAAAATCAAACGGCGTGACATTTCGCTGCTGTTCGGTCACTCCATATATGGACCTGAACGTGTAGGTTCTTCATTCATTCACAGCATACACAGCATTCATCAAATCTCATACTCATATTCATATTCTATTATTATTATTAGTGTTGCAAAGCGAAACTAAACATGCATTTGTTGTGTTGTGTTGCGTGCTACGTCATATCCAGCATATGTGCCTTCCATGACGATATTGACACTTTGACTTAAGTCAAAGTGAAGAAAATGAATTGAAAAACTTTATACTTACTGGTACATGTACATAAATACTTACTTACCTGAGCTCACTCATCACACATGTGCACTGAATTTAAATTGCAGATTTCAATTGGAAATAAATTATTGCCGCTTCAATTGGCTCTCGGGTGATCGAACGGGAGAAAAATTAAATGCGCAAGCGCAACGCCAGTTGGTCGCTCACTCACTCACATCTACGCTGAGATTCGTACAATGTGGCAATATTTTATTAATGATAATGATCATACGCTATCCCAACCAGTAATAGAAATAAAATATCAATTAACCAGTGAGTTATTGATTGAATAAAATTACTTATTAGCGTTTGCCATATTTAGCCTGGCGAGGCGACGTATAGCGATATAAAACGTTGAAAAAGTTTCTGGTTTCGATTTTTCAGCGATTAATGAATATTCATTCGATTTCATTTCATTATATTTTACGATATTGCATGGTTCAAACCACCGTACATGTAAATGAATATCGAATTTCGCACGCAATTCGTATTTCAGTGCAATAAAACGAACAATAAGCAATTGGCGCAAGGTGCCGATTGGCAATACATTGATCGGAATTGATTCGTCGCGAAGTTCAAAGCTGCTTGCTTCTTTTAGTTCTTTCACCGCTAACAATGAGCGATTTACCAACATTTGAAGTCATCATCATTTACGGTACTAAACAAAGCAACATTCTTTCTGCAACTTCTTAAAATGTTGCAGGAAAAGGTCAAGGATTCGATAAATCTTAGAGAAAAATAAGTGCAAATGTTAATCATGTGTCAACGTCTTGCAGAAATTTTCTCAGACCATTGAACATTTCCATTCAAATGCGCAATTAACATACGAGTGCCTTCTTAGACCTAGACCCAGACCCAGTATGAAGAGTTTTCTCATCATCTAAGTTGCATTGCATTGCAATTCACTAATTACAATAACAACAAAGTTAATGGTTATTGGGATTCAATTAAGAGGCCCCATCGCGTCGGGCGGTATTCTTTCTGCCATCGAATAATTTTTAAAGTCAATAGTCCAGTCGCCAGTCAAGATACAGGCAAAAGAGATGCAAACACATCTCCGGCCGGACGGCAACTTCAAGTACAAGTGCGAGTACCGCTGCCGCTGCCGGAGGCTCGCGCTCGCGCCGAGTTACGCATATTTTCGACAAACACACGACTCCCGTGTGAATAGCAAATACAGGACGCCGGCCGGCGACTCAGCGCCATCAAATTCGTGTTGATACAATGAATTCCACGTTTAATTATATAAATATTGCGCGCGCAATTGGCAGTTTGCTAAAGAGAACGTGTAGAGGTTAATTGCTACTTTTTGTTTGTCGAGCTCAAGTGCAATTCACGTCGCAAGTGAATTACCTTTGCTCCAGACAGACATGAAGGGCCCTTAGCAGAACTCTTGGCGACGCCAGTGCAAAGCGTGTTTACGTAATAACTGCACTGCGCTGCGCATAACGTCAGTTTGTATGAAATTTCTGATCAAAATTTGCAAGTATCTCACTGCAAATCAATGCGACACTCGCATATACGCGATAAGATTTGACCATGTAGAGTGCGAACTGAACGGATAAACTAGCATTGGCGCGCGATTGTGCAGAAATAAGGTTATAAGTCTAAAATATTTACAACGCGAATATATGCAAAATAGACAAATGCCTTCTATTAATTTATGATTGTTAGACTCACCAGAGACTGGAGTTTCAGTTTGCACCCCAATTGCATCTGGATTCACCCTGAACACAAAAAGAACTGCACTTTAACACGAGCGTGAAAACTAGACCGACCGGCTTCTGCTACTACACTTCTACTACATCACGTGACATTGTGTATGTAGGGTTGCCAAGTGTAAATAAAAATTTAAAAGTTAAAAAGTTTAAATTCAAACTAATTTTTGCTTAGACATGTCTGAAATCGAAATATAATACCAGCATGCAATTGAATATCGCGTTTTATTACAAATGCTGGGAGATAATGTCATTCTATCAATAAAAATGTACTATTTATATCGCTGAAGTGAAACTTCTTTACTTAGCAAACAAACAACAATAAGAACAGACCAGAAGCAATATTTGTCTCAATAGATATTCATGCACATGCCTCCTTAATGTGTCTTTCCTCAATGATGCGCATTTTGATTTGATGCAACTTCATTCATTCTGCTCGTACGAGTATTTTACGACTGTAAGTGAATAAAAGACCATTTATAAGAAGTGCTTGCTTGCGTGAGGTGCGACTTTCCGCATTGATGCTGAATGAAGCCTACACAGACAAGAAACGAATAATTCGTATAATTCTGCATATAATATCCAGCAATGCATTACACAATAGACACTTATTGAAGTTCCATTAAGTTTCATATTTCAAGCAGCAATTGGCGCGACTAAGTTCATATAATTATCCCTGCGCATTGGCAAATCTGCACTGGAAATAGTCGATTACAGTATTTACATGCGCATTTTCAGACAATTGCTCTAAGCCGTGAATAAAACTCATTTTGGAAACATGTGCACAAGAGATTACTTAATGTTCTGTAACCACAACAACAATTACCAAACACTAACATCGGTGTCTTGAGTGGGCCGGGTATCAGTGGGCAGTGCGAATCGATGAATGAATGTATGAATGAAATGCTGCGTATTGCATTGCATGTAAATCCGTCTAATGAATGTTTGTATCCGCGTTTTTCTCTGACAGCGTGCCAGATTCGTGAATGAAAAATCCGGACGCGTTTGGGCGTAAGTTAAGTAAGTATTCAATGCAACCATGTGGTGGGCAGTGACGTTGAAATCGCGTTGAAATTTATTATGAATGGTCATGTCCCACATGCTTATTCCCTGCTCTGCTACTGTTTATTTACCAACAAACCATTTGCCGCAAACCTACGTATGTACAATACTGACTTACAGCTTGAGTCTGGGTAAAAACGATCAA
>NBZA01001693.1:13423-27288 GCA_003054995.1 Aleochara bilineata
ATACAAGTGATTAATTGCGACAATCAGTGCTATTAACGTATTCCATGACATTTAAATGCGTGGGCGAAGAAAACAGAACAGGACAAAGAGTTTTCCAGAAAACCCAGGAAAATGCATCCCCGGAAATGCACATGAATGCAAATGACATGTTGACGATTTCATACTGAATACACGGATTTAAATTTAAGTTTAATTCGTGCGTTTAGGTTTATAAATAAACTTTATATTTAGAGGGCTAACTAGAGCGCAAGACTTGAACGGGTCATCCGATGCCGGTAGTCTTGCAAGCGCAAGCTAAGATTACATAAGTTATGACCACACGTAGACGCAGCGCAGGATTCTATCCTTAGGGATGCTTCCACGAATCCAAGCGCAGAATTCACGGAAAAGCACTAAAGCGCTACTCATTAGATCCCTGTACGTGCCGTAACGATGTGTTCGTATCTGATCCTGATCCTTGAGTGCAGACAGCGTTGCGCCACGTGTCTCCATGAATCAACCGCCTCTTCATTCATCCATTCATCTGTGCAAGCCATTCGCTGATTTAAAGTAAAGTAAAATTTCAATGAATCCTCGTAGTTTATCCTTGAACTTGCAGGTTGTACTTTGAAAGGTCGTAAACGTTGTCCTTGAAAGCTCAAAGCGAGCCTGGAGCGCGTTTATCGACCGGGCTCGTGCGCTCTGTACATCGACATCAAGGATCAACATCGTCAATGAGCGTTTCAATAGAAAATCTCCTGTGTGTGTTGTGTTACCATAGCAATTCCAGAAAATACCTGTTGCAGCGTCTACTCAAAAGCAATTAAATAAATAAAATCAAACAAGGACATTTTGTTACACCCACGGGATAATTAAAAAGGGGAATAGGTCAAAGGATATTCACATATAAATACTAACCATTTTCCAGGATTACACACAATAAGCGTTTATTATGAAAAACCGCAGGCAGGGATGCTGCAGTGCTTTGCTGCAGATGCAACCACTGTTTGACCTTTCTGATAATAAGCCAAATGTGAGCGATGGCATCCAGCCGGTGGCAATGATCGTTTACTGTCGTTCGCTGCTGGTGATTCTGGGTATTTCGAGCTTTTACTCATTGCCAACGAACCGGCAGGATGTCTGCGTAAAGGTCAAAGGTTGAGACTACCTAAATGTTGCCAGGACAACGCGCTGGGTCGCTGCTATTACCTCTCGATGTACTTTTCAATAAATATCCACAGAATAAAATATTACTTTCCTCCTTGAACAGAAAAACCTATGTTGGGTCGAGTCCTTTCTGTGGATTTCTGTGTTTGCGTAACTTTCCCTTTCACCCATGGGTCTTATTCGCATTCGTATCCTCAGCAAACAGCGCTAGCGCCCGTGCATTCTATTAATATCGAGCGCGCAGCATCAGCATCAGGGTGCTGAAGGTGAGGTTCAATGTCTAGGGCTAGGACGCGCGCTTTCATTCATAAACTCGAGCCCCAGGGCTGCTGGGAAAACACTCTCCTTGCCTGCTGCTGCTGCGTTGCGACGCCTTGACGTCATCCGGCGATCGATGTGAGTTTACGTCAGAGACGAGCGTCGCGTTGACGTCACGCGCCGCCGGTGTTATGCCGCTTTCTGCGTCGAATGCGTGGGCTGAGTGCGCTACCCTTTACAAAATACTCTCAGGATCAAGGGTTCGCACCCAAACTGCATACAAACAGTTATTGCCAGACTGCCGCAACAGTTGCGCGAAAATAGTTACGCCCTGACCTAGTTTCATGTACTTCTGGTTAGGATAAGTACATACATACGTGGAAAACTAAAACAATAGCATTAATGTACTTTCATTAATTAGTACTCACAGTTGTACAGTTTAGGAACACACGAACCTACGTCAGAAGGGTTTATTTGGCTGCGTAATATTATCATAGTGATTGATGAAATATTGCGCTGGTTTTCCGATTAAAAGGGATTTACTTCGCATATGTTGCGCTGAAGTTTTTTTATCGGTGAATGTGCGTAAAATGTTTTCCTCTTTGACGTTATCTTGATCTAGTTTGTATAAATATGACGTAGATTTCTGCACGTCATTCTTACACAAACATACATTAAATTAATTGCGATGATGATATGATTTCCATTGTAGTCCATTGTAACTATCATACTTTCATAAGTGAGATAAATAACTTTACTAGACTTGTTGGCAGGCAACCAACCATCTACATTTTACCATCTTGAAAAGTTTTTGAGTTTTTCGTTGTTGTTATTAAAAGTGGCAATTTTTATACATATATTCCTCCCATTTATATATAAAAAATACAAATCATAGGAATTACACTTTAAATTATGTAAATTTTACAGTGCACACTAAATTAATGCTTCTGGCCTGCAACAAATAGAGGACCAAATGAAACGAAGCATAAACCACCAGCAACAAGTGCAATTTCTTATCAACAAACCCAAATAACCAGCAAGCAGCAATCAATCATTCATCCTCGTCATTGCAATTCGCCAAATTCGGTTCGGACTCAGCGCGCTTCTTCATCAATGATTCATGGCTGCTTACAATTTCATGTTTGACTTCAACATTTTCAATCTTAATATTCGGGTCACTTTTTGAGAAGTTGTCATCGATATTCTCCACTTTGATATCGTCCCCTTCAACTTTCAGCAACTCCTCGTTCAGGGTGACATTCTTCAGATCAACTGTGCTATTAGAGAATATCGCTGGTCCCAGTTCGGTGGTCAGAGGCGTGCTATTCACAATACCATTGCTCGCTGTGGGTTGTAAGTGCACGGGCATTGAATCTATTATGGGTTTAGTCGGACTGGTCGCTGTATCCCGGTACCAATCCTTACCCTTCGCGTTTGGAAGCGGGCTCTGCGAGCGATTGGCATGCGGCGAGTTGGAACTCGACGCTCGTTCCTGCTTATGCTGCGAAATCAAGTAGCACGCAAGACCCAGGATCAGCACACTGTTGAGTATGCGAGTGGCACTCATGCATAAGAATGCAACAATGCTGATTAGAACCGAGGCGAAGTCGCTCACATGTATTGCGTGTCCCAGTACACGCATCATTACAACTCCCAATGGGAGCGGAATGAAGCCCATGCGTCGCGCTACCAAATCCGAATGGTCCGAGAACGCGTGCTTCTGTCGCGTTTGTGCCATATCGTAGGCCAGGCTCGTGGTGTAGTCGCGATATACGTCAACTTGCAGCTCGTTGAAGCGCGTGATAAATGCGTGTTTTATCCAATCGACAAATATTTCTGCGGTGAGCACGATTATGCAGTCAGGCAGCATCACCCAGAAGCGGTCTGATTTCCATGAGTACTCTTTCATTGTTTGTAGAACGACGATAAAAAGCAGCGTTACCAGGTGGAAGCGTTCACGCACATCACTGCAGGAAACTTGGAATAAGTTGTTCTTGTCAAATTTCTTGAAGACGCTTCCTTTCAATTCTACAAACTTTACAACAAATAAGCACATGTTTAGAAAGCATATTTTAAGAATTTTTACGTAAAACTTACATTATTTGACATCATTATGGTTAATAAGGCCTTGTTATTTGAATTTATCGCAACATTTAAGGTTGTTGCTTGACAAAGTACTAAAAGTGCATGCAAAACTGTAAATTGTTAAGGAAATGTTCAATCCAAAAGGTAAACTGTCCTGAAATCTGTGTTTAAAGGATACACACATAAACGATAGCAAATATTAAATGAGGAATCACACCCAAGTGTTCCCTTCGTCGGTCACGTGGCTCTGTCGCTGTCCAGAAAAGAGCGTCGATTGTGTCTTGCCCAAATGCCGAAAACAATCGATCGCCCACTTCCAACATATTGTAAAATATATATAATTTAATGACTGATTGGCTCTTAATTAGATGATACATCATGTTCGTATCAAAGTAGAACATCAAAATTGTACAAGTGACTAATATTACGGCTTTCAGAAGATCACAGATTTCAGCAGGAGTAAGAAGCATTTTGTTGGTGTTCCTTTGCCTAAAATCACACAAATCAACTGGATTCTAATAAGAAGCATAATAAGACCATTACCCAAAACATGTACTAAAAGGTCTCATAATCAATGCCCATATGGCAAGCAATACCCTTAAGGGCAGAAAGGTGTACACAAAGAGAAATGAATCAGCGCATTGCATGAACCCATAAATCATGAACTTTTCCACTTCACGTGGAATCTTCATGAACGAATAAACCTTCTCTCGTCGCGCAGAATAGCGCTCCTCGTCGTGTTCCAATGCATAACCTCTTGTGAGTTCAACTCCCAAGAATGAGAACAACGAAGGACACTTCTCTACAAAGCAGAAACATATTATATATCGATATTTATCTACGCAAACAGTACCTCTTTTGGGTGAATCCACCTCATCAGGTTTCGCTTCCAGCCTATCATTCTTAAACAAATCTTCCACCTGATTATCGCTGAATAAAACTTTGGTCTGTGGTCGGAAACGAATCTTTTTTTCTGTTGCCGCGGGTGGCAAGAAAGTCGACGCGGCGTCCGTCATGTTCACGCTTATTTACACGGCATGACATTCATCACTAATCATTATCAGCACTTAAAAGCAACGCCAAAAAACACACAGCAGCCCGCAGCTGCTTGTTGAATCAGCTGTTGTATTTGTTGGAAGTACGGAGAGTTGCTGACATTTCTGGGGAAGTGGCGCCGCCGGAGTTGCAAAAACATATGATTTCGGTCAATGCCAAACACTCATGTAATCAAAAGCAGTTGCAAATATGAGCAATTGCGAAAATGATCCGGAATCGAGTGAAAATCAAGCCGAGAGTGAGGCTGAAAGGCGGTGTAAAGTGCTCATAATTGGCGGCGGCATGGCGGGCCTCTCGGCGGCATATCACCTCACGAAGAACGGTTTCACCGACTTCAAACTTTTGGAGGCCCGGAATCGCCTCGGAGGGCGAATCGTGCAGATTCCGATGGGCAACGAGAAGGTAGAACTTGGGGCTAACTGGATCCACGGGATTCTGGGGAACCCCGTGTATGAATTGGCCATGGAGCATGGGCTAGTGAATATTATGCATTCGCCCACCCCTCATAAAGTGGTAGCCGCTACGGAGAATGGGAAGCAAGTACCGTTCAACACCCTACACGAGATCTACGAGGCGTACTTGTGCTTCCTAAGACGATGTGAAGAGTATTATGTGACGCAGTACCTGCCCCCTGATGGTATTGATAGTGTGGGGGAGCACATTCGCCTAGAAATGCAGCTGTATTTAGACACAATTAGTGATGTAAGAGATAGGCATTTAAGAACTCTTATATTCGAATGCTTGCTGAAACGAGAGACGTGTATATCGGGATGTGATAACATGTCTGAGGTTGATTTGCTTGAAATTGGCAGTTACACTGAGCTGCAAGGAGGGAATATCATACTTCCTCAGGGGTACAGTTCCATATTGGAACCTGTCAGCAAGGATATTAAAAGAAGTAGTATTTATCTGGGACACCCAGTGACGTTGATACATTGGAATAGAAATGGGGATACAAGTGGTGAATCAACTGGCGAAGAGTCAGACGACTCTGATAGGACCGTCATTGAAGAGGGCACAACGCCAAGTGAAACTGGTATTACCCAGGAGAAAACTAAGGGGACACATCAGGTAGAAGTTACCTGTGCGAACGGTAAAAAATTCATGGCGGATCATGTGATATGCACAATACCCTTAGGAGTATTAAAACACAAGGCCGAGGAACTGTTTCAGCCCCGGTTACCTGACTACAAATTAGAAGCCATTGATCGGTTGTTATTTGGGACGGTTGATAAGATTTTTCTGGAATACGAAAGACCGTTTTTGAATCCTTGTATTACGGAGGTTTTGTTATTGTGGGAAAGTGATGAAAGTACTGAAAGTCAAAACTACGAAAAGTCATGGTTCAAGAAGATCTACTCGTTTACGAAAATATCGGACACGTTACTTATGGGCTGGATATCGGGGAAAGAAGCTGAATATATGGAAACTTTGAAAGATGATTTGATCGCTGAAACATGTACGCATATATTACGGAAGTTTCTGAACGATCCGTTTATACCGAAGCCTAAAAGATGTGTTTGGTAAGTGTGCACATAAATTAATATAAAACTGATCATTAATTAATTATTTTATGGTTTAGTACGTCTTGGTATAGTCAACCTTATACTAAAGGATCCTACACCGCAATAGCAGTCGGAGCCTCGCAGATTGATATTGAATGCCTTGCCCAACCGATTTATACCAAAGAAAATCAATCAAAGGTAACTATCAGCACTTTATTACTATTTTTGTTTGTTAATTTTGCTTGGATTTTAGCCTGTTTTATTATTCGCTGGTGAACATACTCACAGCAACTTTTACTCGACTGTTCACGGAGCGTACTTAACGGGTCGAACTGCAGCCAAGTTACTTATGCAGACTGCGGACGAAGTACAGGAAATCGTTGTTGATTGCATAGACACCACTGATCTGAGTTCGTGGATTCAGGGTATTTCGATTCAATGAATCAAATCCTAAATAGCAAAGGCCTATCCATTGTACGTATCACTGCAATCAATCATCGCATTAGCACAGGCTTTAAATGTGCAATTGTATTAAATTGTTAAGTACATACCTGTATATATTTAAACGTACTTTTAAATCCTTTAAAACGGCTTCGTGTAGTTCAGAAAGATTGATGACAAGATTAATGCTTCAGTGAAAATATTCATTCATTATGTAAATTTAAACAGTTTTAAGTTTAAATACATTATTGAATATTATTATGTACTTTATACTTGTACTATTTATACAAATTGCAATTATTATTCATATTTTATCGTGTTTTATAGTATTTTTGCTGAAGCTTATTTAAACAATTGTTGCATGTCATAGCGCTGACCTAGTCATTTTTTAATTACGTATTAAATAAATTGTTCAACAATTATAAACATACTTTCTTTGGTTTAATTTGTTTAGTTAAGACCAGGCACTCTGTATAAAAATTCACCATCAGAATCATAATAACAATCGTTTAATTTATACGTGTATCCACGTTTTACTTTATCCTTGGGTATTGTTATCCTTTCAGGGTACATTAAGTTTGAATAATCCCTTTTAGGTTTATAGAAATTCACTTCAGAGGATGGTTTTTGTACAATATTAGGTACGTTATTACTTTTAATGTTTACTTCTTCAGGTTTTAATATTATTTCGCCAGCAGATTCATAAATAGTATTTTTAGTTTCTTTAGCGCTTGTTAAATATTTGTCATTTTGACAAAGTTCATTACTGTTAGCTTCGTTTAATTTAAGTTCGGAATAAGTCATTAGTTTTTCTTCTGATCTTTTAACGCTTTTATTAGTTTTTTGGTTTAAATTATTTAATTTAACCGTTTTCAATTTCAATTTAGAATCTTCAAGCATTGCCTGCGGCTCTTCACTTTCTTTAGTTTCTTTCTTTAGCTTTTGATAACTAAGGATTATTTGCGAAAACTCGCCGCCGTCTTTGACTAACTTTCGATTTATAACTTCTTGTTTTGTTACGACGTTAATATTATGACTCAAGTTAATCTCCCTTGATGTAAACTTCTTCAAATGTTGTTTCAACTCTTCGGGAAGCTCTTTCAAATTTCCCTTTTTAAACGTTGTCCAATTTTCTTGCACAACTTCATCATGGCGTTTTACCCTATTGGCGTTTTTAGGTAACCATTTGGTTTTTATGATTTTCTAAAATGAATACATTAGTTAGAATATATCATTTCAAAGATTTGTTTATAATTAACATTTATAGTGTCAGGTAATGCAGGAAATCCTTCGGATAACCTTTCTATTGTCCATTCTTCCGGATCAGAAGAATGTAAATGTTTGATCTGCTGCTTATCGGCATACGTTAAGAAGTTTGGATACTTTTCTTTGAAGTACTTCTGGCGAACGATATAATATTTCTGTTGTTCTTTGAATGCTTCCATTTCTCGCAAATGTTGCTTATCGGACTTTCCAAGTTCATGAAAATTTGCTTCAAGTTCTTCTAACTCGACTTCGGTAATATTTTCATCTTGCTGAAGTACTTTTGCCCTGTGTTGGATTCCGGGATCTTTAATACTTAAACCACGCAGAAATCGATTAGACACTATTTGCACATTGCTAAACTGGCACAATATCTTTAATTTGTTCATTTTTATAGTTGAAATATTTCACTCAAGTCACACTATAAATACTTCTACTTTTTATAGGTTATGGCCACTGACATGAGGCACAGCTAACTTTCATGTGTGACATATTAAATGTATCATTTAGCAGATTTCCGATAAGTCACATTAATAAGCAATGAACTAATTATTAATCTTACAGGAATTTTATTAACTAAATCATTTCACTAGATTCACATTTAATGTAACCTCTTTAAATATACCAAAAGGTGTATCTAATTGTAATCATTCTTTGCTGCTGGTTGGGCAGGTTCATGGTAGTTTAAGTAAAGACAGCCTGTAGATTTAGCAATAAGAAGAGTGCCTGCTGCAAATGCAATACCGAAAATAAGGTGTGCATTGTACTTCCTTTGCTGTGCATCATTATGAGTCTTCCAGCTACCTTGTGGGGTTGGAAGGTCATTGTATGTGGTCACAGTGTGATCACCAGCATGATACTTCCTCTTTGCCACTGCAATCATGATTAAATAATTCAATTTATATTACTTATGAAGACCAAGAGGTTATGCGTAGGAATCAATATTTGATCGGCGGAATTAAAGTGCAAATACGTACGTGAACGGCCAAGGAGAGAAGAAATAACTCGTTGAGCCTTCTGTGCCTGCATTCTGCTAATTTAAACGGCGCTTTATAGATTGTTGCTATTGGAAATAGACGCAACTTCGCAGCCCACTTGATTACATAAACTGAGGCTCTTGGTGCAAGTCTAGTAATTTTAGCTTATGCCAACTGTTCACCTCAAAAATCCCTAAACTTTTGACAGATATAATTTAAAAGTTCTGAAATTATTTCTAAACATTTTAAAAGAATATTCAGGGGTACATTTCTGTAGATTTTGTTAGATATCTATTATTAATTTCTATAACAGTCTCAATATTATTGTATATCTAAACGAGATTAATAGTTTAGAACACAGTGTTTACAAGTAATATTTTCGATTGCTTATTATAGGCATAAATCAATTGAATAAAAGTGAAAATTAGCGTTTTAAAAGATCCCACACTTACCAATCACTATATGAGTAAAATATTAATGCCTTTTAGTCGCGACGTAATGCATTTGAATGATAAATACAATAGATTTTAGTACCATTGATCCGGTAATAATGCAATACTTAAACTTAAAATAAAAAATTCACAAGCGCACTTTCAGTTCCTCCATTCGATTCTTAATCCGGCGCTTAAGCTCCATGTGTTTCTCACGTATCCGTGCAATTTCACGCTCTTCCTGCGCAGTGTACTGATTCAAAATGCCTCGACATTCCGCAAGAGTCAAGTTCAGAAATTGCGCCACTTCGCTGCTTACCTCGGGCGTGCTTTGACTATCCATAAGAAAAAGACGCACGACATCCTCGTGTGGACCCAGTAATACCCTAGCGAGTAGTGGATAATCATCATTCTTTAGTCTTTTTTGCTCTAAACATAAAAAAAGATTAACACTAATGGTGGCCTTGACATAAGTTTGGATACTTTACCTCCATTGTCTCGTACAGCAAACAAAGCAAAGTTATTGCTGTGACTCTCGACTTTGTACTTTTCCAGAAGCAAGTTAATCACCTCCTGAGTATTAACCAAAGAAGTCACCCATACGCTCATTTGGCTTCCGTGTGGCGGAGTAAAAAAACTCGTTTCGCGGTCGTAAAAGTGACCGTTGATTGAACACCGCCGCTTGATTTTCGAACGAGAGAGTCGTTTTCCCGGTCGTCGTTTAATGGCAGCCGAGCCTGTCTTAGCGGCTCTGCGAAGCACAACATCGGTGTCTACGCTTTGGGTTTGTGTCTCGCTCTGAGTGGTTGTATCACAGCTTGTTACCGAAGATCTGTCAAATTCGGGCGAATGATTTCGGATGCGTTCGAGGCAGTCCGGCCCTGACATAGAGCGGTTCAGATGGCTCATATCACTCCAGGAATTATCCATCGTCGCCTTGGTGTTGCTCGTAGAAATACTAATAGTTCCATCGTCGAGTTCGGCTTCATTTCCCTGATTGTTATAGTCCTTTCCATTAATAGTCATTGTCGATTGCTCGGTGATTACGCTGACTTCCCGGTCAGCCTTCTCTGTGGAACTTGAATCAGTTGATGTGGAAGTTGAAGTGTCAATACTAGATTGTGAAGGAAGAGGAGTTGGCATTGTTTGATATGGTTTTACGGAATAGTCAACTTTCCTCTCAACTTGCAAAAGATCGTCGAGTTCATCCCACTCGGCCGACTTGACATCCAACTTTACTGGAAGTGTCTGACTCTTAGGATCCTTGAAGTCAACAGACAATAATGATGCTTGAGATGAATCTATGCAATTACTGAATGGAACTATACAATCTTCAATCTTGCCATCAGGACTGAGAGTATCCGTTGAAGACATCATCACATCCGAAGACACAGAAATATCATAGCAAGTGCTATCAGTAATCAAATCCTGAATTTCCTCATCCGAATCATACTCAGAACTCATCCTTGAATTGCGCTTCCGTACAGTGACAACTGTTCTTTGGTCATCGTTCTCTTTAAGATGAATGACCCCTTGAACGCCCCAATATATTCGCAAGGACCCTTCAAGCACCAACCTGCCGTTAACCTCCCTGCTTCTGACTTCCCCGCTTCTCTTATCAAAGAATTGGTTATACGCTTTCAGTTTGGACTCGAGATGACTCCTAGGCAAACAGGGCCCATTCCCAACTTTCGGAGACTCTTTCTGCTGACCGAAACTCTTATGCGACTCAACTCTGGTCCCGTGGCCGAAGAGCTGCGGCCCAAAAAGAGCCCCATAACAAGGCACATGGCAATAGGGCACTCCTTTATGCTCGGCATGTTGGCCGGGATTCAAGCGTTTTCCGCACTCCTCGCAGCGCAGACACTCCGGATGCCAGTCATATCCTAGCGACTGCTTCCTTTCGGCTAAAAATACCACAAGTGGCAATGAATTCGCAACCAAATGCAAGGTAAAGCAAGCAAGTTCATTGTGAATAATATTGCACACGATGTGTACATACCAAAGTAAACTGGTTTGCCGCATTTGTGGCATTTCCACATTCTTATCACTGAATGTCCTGAGTTGTAATCGACGCACTTGCGAAACCAAAACGGGAAAACATGCAGAATTAAAATAATTAAAAACCCGTTCAACTCACGAAGACTTCACTAACATTACTGAACAATAACCACAACACAACAAGATCCTATAGTATTTCTATCAGACACTGGAGCGCTGTAGTCACTGTGATGAGTACGCAGAGAACGCGTCCCAACTGGAGTGACTCAAAGGCTTGATTATATAAATATGTTGTGTTTAGATATGCTGCGTTCTAATTTGATTCTTTGAATAAAAATAGCATTAAAAGTGCCCTAAAATAGCGGCCACCACGTGCTGTAACCTAAAGATACACAGTTCTGGAGTCAATCGGCAATTGTTTACAAGTATAACAATGAAGGACCAAACTGCGTGGTTTATCTTGTTGGCCCTTCGGTTATTATCTGTGTTTGTTGTGAGTACGTGGTTCGTGCCTGATGAGTACTGGCAAAGTCTAGAAGTTGCCCATAAGCTAATTTACGGCTATGGATACTTAACTTGGGAGTGGACTAAAGGTATCAGAAGCTACATTCATCCTGGATTGATTGCCATTGTGTATAAAGTACTCCAAATGCTCAACTTGGACACTCCTTGCACTTTGGTATGTAAAAGAATACGAGTTTAATTCATTATAAGTGGTATTTCATTCAAAATTGTGTCATTTTTTAGACTTATATTCCACGCATTCTTCAAGCGTTGCTAAGTGCGTACGCTGACTTTTCATTCTGGAAATGGTCAGGAAGGACAAAGTGGTCACTCTACTGCATTGCGTCTTCGTGGTTTTGGTTTTACACAGCGTCCAGAACATTGCTCAATACTTTTGAGACGTGTTTAACGACAATTGCTCTCTCAAAGTTTCCTTTCCAGAAATTTACAAGTAGACTTTAAAAATTAGTTACATTTTAACAGAAAAACTAATGGTATATTTTCAGAACATGAAAAGTCATTCGAAACTGAACATTTCTTATGGTTTGTTGGAATTATTGTTGCAATTCGACCAACGGCAGCAATTTTATGGGCACCTCTATGCGCCTATCAAATATTCACTTCGAGAACCCCAGTTTTGAAAACTTTATTCAATCTTTACTTACCAATGGCGTAAGTTTAAAAATTATGTAAGAACAAAAGTTTTTAAATCAAATTTGTTTTAGATTCATTATATTTGTGGTCACGACCGCATTTGATAGTGTAATGCATGGAAAGTTCGTCATAACTTGGTACGAATTTATCAAAAGTAATGTATTTGAAGGTGTCGGTGAATTTTATGGTTCACAACCTTGGCATTGGTATTTATCTCAAGGGCTAGTCGTCGTTTTGGGCGTACATTTATTCCCATTTTTAATCGCAACTCTTAGAGTTTTAAAGCATCGTCATGTCTTCGTGGATGAACTCGCGCTTTTGGCGAGCATAACATTCACTGTTTTTGTCTATAGTTGTCTGGGGCATAAAGAATTCCGCTTTCTCTTACCTATTATACCTGTTGCCTTGCATATATCATCAGCATTTTTGGCAAATTGGAGTCGCAAAGCATCGGAGTAAGTTTGAAACTAAACTAAAAGTTGGGATGATAAAAATTGACATACTATGATTTTCTTTAGCTTATTAGTATGGGTGGTCGCAATTTTCCTGCTGGTAGGCAATGCAGTTCCCGGGATTTACTTTAGCCTCATGCACCAGAAGGGCAACTTGGAGGTGATGAAACCACTGCACGAAATCGCGACGAAGGACCAAAGCGCTAACTTCTTGTTCCTTATGCCATGTCATTCAACGCCTCTCTACAGTCATTTGCATCAAAACATCAGCACGCGTTTCTTAACTTGTAATCCAAACTTATCAAAGCTCCAGAACTACAAGGACGAAGCCGATTATTTCTACGAGGCGCCTAGCAATTGGTTGCGCAATAACTACCCATCAAACAAACCACTGCCCACTCACATCATTACGTTTGATGTTCTTGTACCGCAACTGCAGGAGATTTTAAGCAGGTATAAGCCAGTTCACCGCATTCACAATACTGATTTCATATCGGATGCGCGTGTTGGACGTTACATTATCGTACACGAGTTGATAAATCACAAACCTGAAACCGGGAAGAAGGTTGAGGTCGACGAGGAATGACAAGCAATCATGCACTATTCTTAAGACTTAAGTTTATTGTGCAATTCAATAATTATTTGAACCAAAAATTTAAAGTTTTTCTTATTTTATGATAGATGAGTATTTTGTATGTTGAACTGAAACGAAAAGTACAAACAAATTTGAAGCTAATAATGGCTACTAACACCGCAACGTGTTCACATTTTTTATAAACAATTTTCTATGGATTAGAAATAATATTATATACACATTAATATTCATAGCGTTTCTCTTATATTATTGTATTTTTTGTTTGCAATATTTGTTTTTGATCTCTAAAGATGTTAACGAACTTTTAACTATTTATGTATTGTTTTCAAAGTATGTATTCACGTAGTTTATTTATTTTCTGTTGGGTTTCTGCAATTCCGTAAAGTTTATTCTAAGAAATTTTCTACGTATTATTAATTAAAGGTTGTGGTGTTTTTGTGTTTATGATAAAATGATGATAATAAATATGTGCAGCATATTATATCTGCGCTTCTGTA
>NBZA01001694.1:4092-16882 GCA_003054995.1 Aleochara bilineata
TGTAATTAAGACTTGCTGGAGTGGACGGCCTTAATAATGCCGTGACTCTCTGTCTGGTCGCCAAATATATGCTCGTCCGCTATTCAGCATGAGACATGCGAATGCGAATACTCGAACTAATTACAAGTTGGGGCAAGTCGTTTACACGACCTCGTTGAGTTACGGCCGGCGAGGGTGTCCTCAACGAGAGCAATCATCTTCCATCGGCCACGGCCAGTGTGCCACTATGCAAACGACCCATACGCGTCGCAATACATATTGCATACTCGTAGGTTTATATCAATGCGTGGGCTATGTTTTGATACAAAACTAAACTGTCGAGTGGCAGTTGAGTTGGAGTTGGTGGAGAAATATGTTCGGTCTCACTTCGGGAGCACTTATGCTTTATAACTTGTTGAATATTACAAGAAATAGCGCTGGATGCGCAAGACACCAATAAACAACTTCCGCGAGTGCATATTGCTGCTCGTCGTCCGCAAGCAACGCTGGTAATTATTTATCAACAACTCTGCACTTGCGCTGCGCAGTGGCAAATTGTTAATTGTTTGTGCCCACTGTGGATTCATATTCATGCAACAATAGCTCAACACCGAAGGCAAGCGCGTGCATTCCCGACAAAAAGTATTTTAATTAAAGTTTCCGCTCATCCGGCCCCAGCCCCGGCCCCTTCCGTGCTTTCTCCGGAAAAATGCGGCGCCCGAGTAAAGTTTATTAATTAGCTGAGAATTTTTTTAACGGTTTTAAAGTAAAAATTATTCGCATTTAGTTTACGTTTACGCGTTTACATAATCTGCACTTAATTAATAAATAGGCTTTTTCGACGCGCTGCTCGATAAATCATAGGGCAGCGCATAAATCGCATCGGGGGTGCAGTCCCCCGATGCTCCTCGGGCCGCAAATTTAATCAGGAACTTGCCGAACTGCCGGCTGAATAAATTTACATCAAGCCCACCAAAACAAACCTAACCTGCGGTATGCGCCAAGACGTCGCATCGCATCGCGCCGGGTCCTGCAAGAAGTCTACTCGTACTTCGAAATTTATACACTCCGTAAGGACACGTTACGCGTTTAAATGCGTCCGCACAGATTATGAACCCTTTAAATAGATAATGAATGCTGTGGGCTTCGGTCCATGGGGAGTAATGTTTTGTCCCTTTTCGACTCTCAAGTCTTGCATCTTGACTCCTGAGTCCTGCGTGGGCACACATGCAAAGATCACAATCTTCATCTTCATTTGGTATTGCAATTGAATTAAAAACGTTTCACGCTCAAGCGTCTAAATATTAATTACGCGCAGACTGACTGGTAATTGCTTCATGCACACAAGCGTGTAAGTGAATTAGAATATTAGGATGTACTAGTACATAGTCGTATTGAATCCACCGCGTGGATCGAGAGTGCACAACAAGCGATGCGATGCGATGCGCCTGCGCCTTCAAAGTAAGTAATTGAATTAAGTGCCCCCCCGTCTGAATCAAAGGCCACTTTAAGTTCTCATTCCTTTCCTTGCCATCACCGATCGCTGTATGTATTGCGAAATGCCGTCACACAAGGGAACTTCATACTTAGGGCCGACTGTTTGCCTAGAAAATACAGCAAATCTCCCGAATGCAAAGTGGCAAGTGGCAAGTAGCAAGTTTGGTCATGTCCACTTGACCGCTCCACTTGCTTCGCTTCGTAGGAATACGACTGGGGGCAGTGCAGACGCAAGACAAACAAGATTGTCATCAGGTCCTTGCTTGCTTCACGCTTGCCGGCGCTGATTCGCTTGATTGTATAATGCGAATGAATGAATGAATGAAGGAATGTAAAAGCACAAACATGCACTGCACTGGAATGAAATACGTTTGTTACTCTTATTGAATTGAATTGAATTTGCACGATAATTCGACTAATATATTATTGAAAAGCAAATTATGTGTAAACAATGCAAGCGCAGGCATAGTTTTACAAGCATCGGTAGATTAGGCAGTGGAATGCCTGCCTGCGCCTGAAGAATCCCACTCACTGTTGCATTGATGGTGATGCACGCAGCTTTGCACCTGTCTTGTGGCGAGAGCAGCGGCTGAAGTGGCAGCAGCCTAATGGAATATTCATGTATTTCACTCACCTGTTTACACATCATATGCGCATCGCGGTTCTTTCGCCGCACAAACAACCTGAGCGACGCAGTTTGGTGGCGCATGGCGCAACACACTTATCCGATTGCAGACCATCGACAATACACATTTTCTCTTTTCTTCTCTTCTCTACCCACAGGAAAAAATGTGAAATGCAGCGGCTATATTTTATTTTAATGCACATTCATGATGCACCACCACCAGCGCTCTATATTCCGCCAGTAGGTGACTAAAAGACTACATAAAGCAATGTCATATATTTTTATTATGATAAATTGCCGCCGACGCTCGCAGCCTTACAAAACGCGCCGGCGACGACGTCGCCACGCACCTTATAACCCCCATCAAAGCGGCGTTTTTTCTTTATATTGGCCTGACGTTCGGTCGCGAGGCGTGCGAACGAAGACGAAGTGCGAAAATCATGCAGAATTACCGCCCGGAAGCGACCCGCAACGAAGATTCATCACTTATTGACTGAGAGCGCCAACGCCCTCTGGAAAACATGATTATCTCACCGCGTTTGCGTCAAATAAATGCACTCGCTGCAAAAGTCCTAACCTTGTTAGGTAATTAGCGCCAATATTGCGCAAACTTGCATCGCATCCCATCTTAAGATGACTTATGTAAGCGACGTAATATAAGTGACGTTTCCTGTCAAACTTGCTACTTTGCGCAAGATCGCCGACCTCAAGACACACAGTTGACGGGAAGGCGCGCCTCTGGAGAAATTGTTCTTCAACGAGCACCGCGTCTGCGCTTGCGCTTGCTGGCATACTTACTTACCAAAAACGTCCCATTCGTCTCAGTTAAGGCGAAGATTTATTTCCGGGCTTTCGTACTGCATAAGCCGCCATCACGCCATGCCACGAACACCCGCCGCCTGCCGCCCTCCAAACAAAATGTATACAAATACACATATCGTCTAAACCTCGCTGGGCTGCGCTTACTGATGAAGGAAGAGGAGCATGGAAGACTAAGTACCTAAATCATGAACGTCAGCGCGTTAACTTTCCACGCTAAAACTTGCGCCGTAATGAATAATTAATAAAGTTTCGATTTTTCCTACTTAATTGCGCTCGCGCTCCTCGTAAATCTGCATATTTTCATGAACAGGAAAAAACTTCTTATGGGCCGCGGCCTGCTGGGGAGAACTCGGCGCAATACGATGATATATGGAATTGGACGGAAATGATGTTCGCTGCAGGACCGCCCGAATTATAAATTATCAGCGCACGTATTATGGGCTGCGTGGCCGTTGGGAAATTTACAGTGAGCAGTGACCATCGTCATGCCATCACTGTGTGGCCCACAAAACGCCAGATTTAAATTTACCTCATTTGGTTCTTAATGCGCGTCCAATACGCCAATTCGGCGGTGGCGCCTCATGTAAACATCATTAGTTTGCCGCCACTGCCAACATCACTCGAACGCGATAAATCAGGGAACCAGTCGCACACTGCACCGATGGAATTCCATTGAATTCAAAATAAAGTCGTCGGAATCAAGGGAGTTCAGGAGTTCAAAGCATCCAAAGCATTGTTAAGTCAACACCTGTCTGTCTGTCTGCACTTCAAATATGTTCATGGAACTCTGAACTGAATATTGATATGTATTTATTAATCCAACGATAACAATACGGCCGCGCTATGTGCAATATGAGTTGCCTAGAGTTCAGATTTCATTGTTGAAATGAAAAAAGTTGCCGCGTTATGATTGCCTAATTCGCTTCCTGCGACTTGGTTGCTTTTTATTGGAAAGTATAAATTATTTAAATTCGAGTCGGGTTTTACTGGATTTTTCTTACGCGACGCTCGATTTTCTTCCTGCCTCGGGGTGACTGGAAGCTTTCAATTAAAGTGGATGAAAATCGAAATAAATCGACATCACCGTCTCGCCTCCGCTTTCTGTCGTGTCGTGTCGTTGGTTTGATCGTTGGGCGGCAGCTGGAGGTAATTAGGTCGCGTAATTCCTAATTGACCTTTCAGAACCGCTAAAGGAAGACACATGGAGAGCACTCACTAGTGCTCTGCAGGCCGAATAAAAAACCACCACAAGTCTGAAACGTAATCAGTAAGCAAGCAACAGTGGCGCAGGTCGCTGGAGCGTATTACTTTCGAGGTTGTTTAATAACGTGCAGCAACAGCAGCCAGCGTGGCATTCCCAGGCCTCACTCCACGAAAATGTAAAATCTAATTACGCCTCGCATTCTGCCTTGCCGTTTGTATTCACAAGGGGTTGCTTTTTTCGGTGGCCTTTATATGTTTGACTTCGTATTTAAATGCGCCGGCACTGGCACTGGCGCTCGCTTAAGAAAGTTTACGAATAATTTCTAGTTCACTTTCATGCGATGCGATGCGATGCGATGCGATAGCGAGAATTTTTCCGTCCCCCACGCGGGGGACTGAGTTTCCGGGTCTTTGTTTATTTACAGACTGCATGCACTTCCGGTACGTCAACGCGTGGCGTCGTTCCAATTTGTTCATCAACTTGCCGCCGCTTGCCGCTATCCGTCTTTTTTGCCGACTTCAGCATCAGCTTTAGTATCGTTAGCGTAAGTTTCGCGCAGCTATTAGCATTCGGCCGTCGTAACGTATTGGAAAGTTGGTAAAAGTCTTGACGGTGGCGGCGTGTCTGCATTTGAAATATTCGTCACGTACGAATCCACTATACTTGTACATACAGTTGTGTCGCAATGTCGAAGAAATACTTGCCATTTCACCATCAACACTGAAAATGCAAAAAGTGCATTTTCGTTAGTTTATTGCGCGCCTGGGGCGTAAAAGCGCACGCCGTAATTAACCCCTTAACCGGCGATTTAATTTGGTTTTGCCGTGTTAATAAGAAGCAAAGTCGCCCAACATACTCAACTTACTGTACGCAGAGTGCGATTGGGCACTTTGTTTATTTAGGACGTTTTGACCTGCAGTCTTAGTCTTGATACGCCAAAATAATGCTCGGAGGTTTTTTGCATGCCGCGGCAAGCCGTCTTAAACGTATCACAATTACTCAGTTTAAGTGCGAGAGAGTCCGCACTACATTGCAGGCCAATTGATCCGCTAACTCTTGCATTTGGCTCTACCTACTGTATTGCCAAAACGCACACCCGATCGCCTTATAGCACTGCAAACTCAGGACGAGCTACACTCGTCTTAGACGGTTAAGTGGTTAAGCGCTAATAAAGCTTATCTTAACGACAAGCGGTTTCGGCGGAGTGCGCGCATTGCTAATTGTCTACGGCGGCGGCAGCGGCACCGGCACCAAGTGCGTCTTTGTTGCGCTTTGCGAATTGAGAAATCGTCGCTTTACGAGTGTGTAGCACTCGATAGCATCGCATGTGAGCTCGTGCACTCGTACTAGGACCGAGTATATGGTAAGCCGCACGAACGCATTTCGCATCGCGCAATCACAATTACAATCAGCGATCGCTGGAATTATTACCTCGTGAATAAGACTTGTAATGCGACACCGCGCATCACTAAGTAGGGCTTCGCATTCGCATTCGTATACGTGTTCGTATTCACATCCATCTTACATAGTCTACGTGGAGGCGCCAGCCACTTAATAGATGGATGCTTGTACACTTTTCAATAAAAAACCCGCCAGTTTAGCAGATTTGTATGTGATAACGTGTCGCATTCGCATTCCTTTAAAATGATAGATTTTTATTCAACTAGGAAAGATGCTAAGATATGGGAGTAGCTGAAATGTAATATAGGCAAACACTAATACGACACGGAAATGAAATTATTTACTATGCGAGCCGATCGATCGATAAGCAATAAGTCCGCATTCTAATTGAATTATTCGCGGGAGAGAATATTCAATTTCTACGTCGTCGCTGAAATATGCGTCGACGATTTTAAGTACATCCCGTCGCAGTCCCCGTCCCCGTCGTAGCCGCCGGGATGGGTGGCTGGCGACACATCACATCGATAGAGATATACCTTTCGTGGTCTCGTCTCCACTCTTGTCGCTGCGTCGGCTACATGATTGCGCTCGTCGCACCGGATGTAATATTTGCATATCAGGATACGACTCCTTGCCAATCAACCGATCACGTTTTAATATTTTATAATTTATTTACGCTTCATTAAGAGTACATGCAAATTGGGTTACTTACCTGCCTAATACAGATAATTATTAATAAATAGGGCGTGGACATTGACATCTCTCCTACACGCCAAAGATGAAGAATTTGCATATAAATTACTTGCACAAAGCTGGAAAACCAGCAGCGCAGCGTCATCAGCATTTAATTAACGAATTAAAATAGTTGAGAAAAACAAGCCGTTTGTCATAACGCAGTCTCTAGTTCCTACATTTCTGCAGAAAAACTATCAATAATACGTAGAAATGTACGCAAATGTGCACAATTTTATGGATCTCTTATTTGCGGCGCGCATTGCAGGCACGCTCATTGAAACAATGTCTTTATCTAAACACACTTACAGCTATTTCGCGCAGTTTTGTCACTCACGTAGTTTCCCTTCGAGTGCGAGCATTTGCAAATCGTGCATGCGGCATGCGTTGCCAGATATTGGCCAGCATCACCACTACCACCACCGCAGCACGCGAACGCAAATTGCCAACTTTAACTCCACCACAGCACACCACTGACGATTGAACGAAAACGCTAAACATTCAGCGTCAATGTTGCACAATAAAAGCGCGAGCGCAAAATACGCGTGCATCTTCATGCTCCCTGTCTCTATTCAATCGATGCATTCATGAATGACAAACTGAATAAATTTATTGACGTGTTTCCAACTTCTTCCGCCGTAGAAGGATAAAGGAAAAACCAACCTGTGCACAACTCGTTGAGTCGATAACTAGCTTTTGATAAATTAAGCAAAAGCGCATTTATTTGCTTTTTCCTTTGTCCTTCGTCCTTCAATGCGCGGAAAAATAACATTTTATGCATCGCGATGTTTTCCAATCCATAACGTCGCATCGAATGCAGCCAGCGAGGACAGCTAATAAGAAACGACGACAGCGGCGGTGCAACGACACAAAAGCAGTACTTCTCCCAACAAGAATATGTAACTACTATGAAAATATGAAAGTTGAAAGCTGAACACTCCGCTCTTCAGTGCGTAATCTTTAAATAGCATCTCAATGAGTTGCAGGAAACTGTCTTCGGTTGATTTAGTTCACAATACACTACTTAAAGGAAGAAAGTATATTGCGTTGCGTTGCGGCGTACAGAGGTGGACGGGAAAGGTCCTATTGATAGGTACATGTCGTGTGCGCTGCGCATCGGGGACTCAGCAATTAATCGCTGGTAAATCGGCTTCAGCAACGGCGGCGGCAGCCCATCCATCGTCTCCGGAGAATTGAATCCGGATGAGAGCGGGCCAGCGAACAACCGACAGCAGCCATCCGTTCGGCAATGCACAAAGCCCATTATGCACTCGGCACATACACGCAATCATCACCTCGTCCTGTTTGCGCTGAAACATTCCAATGATACAGCTTGTACCTGCACTGCAACGCCAGCCAGCGTTTTACAAATTTAATTCCAGTCTTCGACGGAAGTTTGCATTGCATGTTCAATCACTCTACACGTGTTTGCATTAATTGTGACTGCAAGAAAGCCCATTAATGATCAATGGAACAATGTAACCTAAAGTTTCCGGCTACACGGCGTTTCATTAAAATCAATCAGGAAAGTTAGTGAGTGCTTCTGGTGCTGGTGCTGGTGCAAGCTATATATGTAGGTATGTAGGTATGGTATATCATCATGGATATTGATTTTTCCGGTCTGGACAAAATATTCCAAGGAAAATTTATTTAATAAGGGAGAAAGGGGATATAACAACCCTTGATAGTAACCACAAGCAAGCGCAAGCGTAAGCGTAAGTAAGCACTTGTGTTGTAAGTTATTTGCGTCAATCGGCGACAGCTGCGCCAGTAAATCGGTGATTGATTTTTGATTTATTGTTTAATTTTCTCCGTTGCGTAGGCGGGCATCACAAGGTTTCCTGTTTGCCTGTAAATAGCGCATATATAAACCAAAACCTCGCGAAGCTGCGCGAGGAAACAAAGGTAAAAGGTAAATATTCGCTACTAAATGAGGCATAAAAATAAATATCGCAGCATTACCATCACCATCACATCGTTACGTGCGCTCGACGGCGTTGATCGGGGGCGGCGATGCTTTATCTGGCAGCAATTGTTTACGTAGATTCTTTTCCATCAAGTGGGTTGGTTCGGGTTAAGTCGAATTTATTCCGCACACAAAGCACTTTTTGTTTGCTTCATCGCAATTTGCGCCGAAAATATTCATACGTGGCAAGGTGATATTCGCACAATTCTCCAGACTCCCGATGCAAAGTCCACACGTAGCATATTCCCAATTGTTCGGCACGCACGCCACTCCACAGTGTCCCAAAGGCACGGCGAAGGAAGCGGTTTTTTGCTGCGTATTGCCAGTTATAAACATATGCGATGGAAGTTCGCAACGCGCATGGAATTTTGAAACTACTAGCGTCGCACGAGACGAGCAGAATGCATTCAACTCGTGCCGAAGTCTGTCTGAGTCTGAGAGCTAAAGCTGGATGAGGATGAGTTAAAACTCTTTAAATTCTTCAAAGTGATAGACTCGCCGACTTTCGGGGCTTAATTAAATGCGAAGCCGCAGCGCGGCACAGCGAAGCGCAGCGACAAAGTTGAAAATATTAAATAAATTATCACATTTGGAAGGCGAGCGGCGTTGAAATGAAATGCGGAATTGCCGACTGACTGGCATATCCATCCTATCCACTCACTCCCAGCGCAGCGTCGCGACGCTGACGCCGACGCTAGCGTGGCAAAGGGATTTGCGTTCAGTTCGCCGAATATACCTGCATAAACCCGCTCCGGCACCGAGACGCAGAGTTACCAACTTCTGACTGACTTGCAAATCTAGTGCGCGTCACCTGAAAAATGCTCTTTTTACGTCCCCCGTGCGTCTTCGTAGTTTCGCACATTGTTAGTGAAATGCGACGTCAATGGCAAGCAAATAAACATTGAAATTATATGAGAAAGTAAGAAAAAAACCGAAAGAATAGTGCAAAGTTGAGTTGATGAAGTTTTCATTGCGCGCCTTTGCGCTTAGACAGACATTTATTTCATTCGAAAGTTTTGGCGAAATTTTCATATTTTCATATGTTCTTATGTATCCCGAGCTGGCAGGCTCTGCGCTGTTCTTCGTGCGGTTATTCTTCACGCTTCATATTCGAGCGCATTTATGAAAATATATGAGGAGATGCCTGTGGACCTCGACCCTTCATCTCTACATCAACTTGATATATACACGCATATACTAGGTGCAAAATGAATGTGTCCACGAGCCGCAGTCTGCCACTCTATATGCTAGTTTCTTTTTGCCACCCCGACTGAGAAAAACAACCCTATAACGTTCCACCCCGTCCCGCCAAGAGATTGAATACATTCAACAACATGCCCGCCAACAATAACAACAATATTACGTCATTTTTCGCTGCCCATTCTTTCGGCTTCATGATGTACATAACTTTTCGCTCCTGCTCCTTGGAGTTGCGACATTACTCTTGGCACGCTACTTTTCTTCACTATTTTAGCTTAACTAAGGAATCTAAAGCCAAAGCTACGTTCACCTCGAGTCGAACAGAACTGAAGTGAACAAATAGGCGACTGGCGAGTGTTAATGTCCTAGCAATTATATTGCACAATAGGATACAAAGCTAAAGCGTTTTCTATATGTGCGCTGCACAGATCTATAGTTACAGTGGCGGCGAGTGGTGAGCATTTAAAATATTAAAGCGATATTACAGCCGGGTGGCAGGCGTTCCGCCAAAACGCCCCCATTAATGAGAGAGAACGATAATGATCGTCGCTTTTTAATGAGTACAAAGGGGTTTTAGGGTTTTCTGCTTTCGGATAAAACGCACATTAATTTCGTAATGCATTCCCTCGCTGCTCTTCTCTTCTCTTTGCCCGACTATCTCCGTATAAAGCGTTGGTTGCGAAACTTCGATCGTTTCCCCGCATTTGTTTTTGCGCCCTGCGCGTGCCGTTTTCGGCTTCGCGGCGGAAAAAAATTAGCATTTTGCATACTTACTTATTTTCATTTGCATTTATTTCAATTCCATTAACATTCGGGCGGCTACACTTCAGGTGGAAATTAATTTTTAACGCCAGCGTGCCCCTGAATTTATATCCGTTCGAGTCAGCTGTTTACGGATTAATTATCTGTTTATTTCGTGGATTTCATGCAGCCCCTGCTGCTCTAAACTCATTTCAATTATGAAACTGAAACGTCCACCTCTGGGGATCGTTTCTCTTTGTGGTGCATGAACGTGAAGTGAAGTATGATAACAAACGCGATGAAGTGCTTGGCAAAGCTGGTGCGAGCACGCGTATTGAAACAACATGAAGAGACAAGTGCGTCGGGACGAAAATGTCTTTTACGGGGCATAATTTCGTTTACCCGCAGTGGAGTTTGAAGCGTTCGTGTAATGTTACAAGGAGCTGGCCTGCCATCTCGGGTGCACTTGAGGTGCATACAGCGCATACATGAGAGCCAGAGCCCGAGAGCATGTACCTATGTACGTACGAGGAGAAATTTAATGAAAATGCGAATTCGAGTTTTATTTGTTTGGTCTGCGTAACGCAACAGGATAACGCGTTTCGGATCAAGGAATGACCTGCGTCGTGTTGTATTGTATTGAATTTCCATTCGGGTATTTTTGCGCTTGGCTCGTCCTGGCATGGGGTGCACTTTGGCCTCCTTAGAGCCGCCGTTCGCCGTTCGCCGCTCATTGCCCACAATGCTTGCAACTTTGCGTCGGTTCGATACGATAATAGAGTTTGGAGTGCTCGTACACTACGAGTATTCAGCGAAACATAAACGCGCTGCGTTCGCCGAACGTAATAGCCTTCTGAACTGGCGCTGAGCCGCCGCCCCCAGCATGCCGTACATAAAAGCCAAAAATGAACTATGAAAAGTTTTGTGTACTTACTTCCGGCAGCCGTTCACTGAATGCCGTATGTGCACTTTCTTCTTATTGACGTAATAAAAGCGAATGCCAGCCGCCACCAGCCATATGGGCATCGCGACTAGTACGCGTTGAATTCGTTTACGCCCTGTTTTCAATCCAATTGTGTAGCCGCCTGCCAGCAGCTTTTTTTCCTTGCTTGCGAAGACTTTCGGCGATCGCTATGTGAATGCATGTGCAAATCGAATTCGACGAATGCAAACAGCCGACCGACGAACAGATTGCCGGCGAGCTCCTCGGCATCAAAATTGATTTAAGCCTGCCACAACATATTTCACCCCGTACTCTGTACTGGACCGTAAACAAAACGAATGCTGCGCGGCGTAGCGCAGCGCATGGTTATCGCTGGCCTCGCCGCGGCTTAGTGTAGTCTGGTGTAAGGTAAAAGTGAATTATCTTTGGGATTCAAAGGCAGCACGTCCGCCCACCGCGTGGTGATATATGCGTGCCAGCGGACTGCAGGGCTGCAGGGCTGCTGGGATCGGCGATGCGAGTGGGAATTGGGAATAGCTGGGCGAATGTTGAATGGTGAACCGCGGCGCGCCGCGAGAGCGCACCAGCAATTGCTCGGATAAGGAACTGCAGGACAGCAGCTTGATAACCCTTCGGGGCCATCCCGTCAGTACTGTAAAGCGACCCGACCGCTTATTATTGCGAATTTATAACGCGCACTCCACTCCACTCCGCCCGCTCGCATATTTCTGCTCGCACCTCACTCTATTCACCATTCGCAATGAATTTGCTTGCCTCTTCCCTTATTTTATTGAAAATACTGCAATATTAGCTTCAATCAATTCGTTTCAAAGTCAGCATTTAATTCAATCAATTTATTTTATTTTTAAAAATCCAAGGATAAATATTAATTTCATTTCATATTCACAATGTTATCATATTGAATAATATTTGGTTTAGTTGAATTGTGTGCTTGCTGTGTGTATGTTTTAACATAATTTATTAACAATCCGGCGACGGCGTGCTGGAAAATGACCGTCTATTAACATATTACCATATAATATCTGAATTTAATGCAGCTGGGTAATTAGTAATGAATCATAATAACGTTAAACCTAATTGAAGCAAAGCCTAAAATGTTAGACATTTTATACTATATAGTGATTGAGTGCTGTAGTGGGTGAATCGGTTCGGTTTCTGGTTCGGGTGAAACATCTTGATCGCAAGACGCAATACGTCTTGCCTCCAGCGCTTCGCATACACGACGACATATTCCTTGCCGCGTCGCGCCGTTGTTAATTATAATTGGAGAGAAGATGAGAACCTTGGCTGGATGGCTGGCTAGGCGCGCAATCAAACTAAAAGATAAATGTGCACGCCGACGTCGCAGTGCGCTTCCAAGTGGAGCGAGTACGAGTACGAGTACATTTCGTTGCCGCCGGTGCAGAATGAGTGTTGAATACCTACACCTCTGCTCCCTCTCGCTTGCGGCCTAAATTGCATGCCTTGTTAATTAGTCTTTTACGTTGTCTTCCATTTAAACGAGAACGAAATTTAATCTGCACTATATTAAATTTTCATCTTTCATGGCGAACAACAGCATATTGCCATCCACCGCCGTTTTGGATTTAATTAGCGCATTAATTAGTTAAGTTTTAAAATTTTCATCCCTTTACTTATACCTATCACGTATCTGTCAAC
>NBZA01001694.1:49057-59713 GCA_003054995.1 Aleochara bilineata
CTAGTGTTTGAGTTCTTTCGCGACTGCTCCGTATCGCTGTTGGACGTATTGCACAGCTGCTGCTCGCTCTTGCTGAACTCGTTACTCAGCGATTGATTGCTGTGCGAGGTGCCAGGGCCCGGCCAACTGCCGCGCCCCGGTGTTGACTTTGTGCTCTTTGTGGGGATTTGCAGGAATGAGCACTTCGGACTAGGGTTGTGACTGCTGCATTCGTGCTGCAGCAGATATCGCACCAGAACACCATCAGCAAGCTTATCTCTTGCGAACGCAATCGTATCCATCAACCATCGCACGCATCGCCAAATGTGGTTAAGCTTCGCTTGCAGTTCTTGCAGTGTATGCACCTTTTCCTTCGCGGCGGCCATTTCGACGTTGCTGAACGCCTCGCGGAGCATGTACTGGGCAGCAGCCGTGTCCAACTCCAGTACGCAATGCAACCTGCAATAGCGTTTCAGAATTGTTTTATGATAGGTATTCAAATGAATGATTTCGAAAACTTGAAGCGGGATACTGATCAGGTCGCCTTTCTGCAAGAGGATCTCGCGCTGGCCCGGCACCGAGCACGAAAGCTCGGCGGTAGGGCAGATGACTATGAAGCTCACGTTATCAGTCAGATCGATAACTTCGGCATCGTAAATGCGGTGCACCGCTGCTTCATCCGACGTGATTTCCATGTAGTTGAACAGTCTCTTGGCGGCGCTGGTTGTCAGTTCCATAAACGTGCGTTGCTGCTCGGATGGATTTTGTTGCCTGTCTTCGCACTGCAAACTTTTGAAGTAGCTCCATTCATCCCTGAAATTAGCCACTGCTGTGTAACGAGCTCGATAACGAACGCTTAATTTGTACGCCTTAGACTAAAATTTGACTTACGCTGAAACGTGAGAGTTATCCCGAATTTTGCAATGCGGTAGAACGTTCGGATTCTTTGCAGACACAACCACTTGAATTGCATCCACGGAGCTGTGCATTTTAAGGTAGGCAATATACAAGCCCTTGCTGAGTTTCAGCGACGACGCCTGGTGATAGCAAATTTGATCCTGCAACGAGGCCATCAGCAGATCGGAGATGCTATGTTCGTCGTTCAGCGTGCATTTGTTCTTGATTTTGCTCATGGACAGCCAGCGCGAGTTCAGCACTGAGATGGACTTTGGCGCCTTAATGTAATTAATTGTGCATAATACGATAATACCCTGCGTGCTCCGAATTGGTTTATAGTACAGTTGGCCCAAGTCCTGCAAGCAGAGCGCTGACTGCATCTGTAGTGCGGCGCTCAGAAGTTTCATGCGAAAATGTCCGCCGGAGGAGGACTGTCGCTCCATATCAGTGCGCAACGACTTCATGTCGTCCCAATTGCATGCCACCTTCATAAACCAGTTCAGGTCATTGTTTATACAACTAGGGAATGTATCATCTATTTCTATCACAGGCAAAAAGTCTTCGTTGGTCAGTAGGACCTTGTCTTCGTGGTACAGAATGCACGCCAGGAATATGCCACTAAAAAAAGACATCAAACATTAAAAGAAAACAAAACAAACCTACAATAGCGCAGCGCAACACAACTAACCGGCGCAAATGCTTCTGAAATCTGCTCGCAGCCGTAAACAGTTGTTTGATGGTAGTCTTCTTCTTAGGACCGCGTCGCGCTGAAGTTGACGCTTCTAACATCTCGTTTCCCGGCCGCTCAACACGCAACTCTTCAATAAGTGCCTCCAGATCGCGCTCCTTTCCGTCGAAACGATCTGTCTTGTTATCGACCTCCAACCAGGTGGACGCCACAATAGACGATGGCAAAGACAGTGCGTAACTTCCATATCCCATAAAGTTTCCACTGCACGCGCGTACGTAGTATCGCCGGCCACGCAACACGTCGATATGACAAGACGGCTTTGATATGTCTAATATCTCTTCTTCGCCTGTAATTGAGCTGAAATCGTTGCGTAGCGACCATTGCACTGCACAACATCACAATATTAATACCAAACGATTTTCAAAGCTTCAAAGCAAACGTCGCCTTTACCTTTAAACTTAGAAGTGATGTCTTGACTAGAGTTTTCTTGCAGTTTGACAACAAGCGAGTTGGTTCCGGTGCACTCAACAGTAATAACTGTAGGTGGATCTGGAGGACGAGCCTGATTGAACCCGTTCACCAGCCGCTTGAGGAACTTTGTACGTCTACCCCAAAGTGCCGCCTGTTTCTCGGTATCGCCGCCAGCACAACCTTTAATAAATACCTTATTACACTCAAAACCTTACCCTTCTTGACAACAAAACGCCCCAACACTCACCAGTAATAGAAGACGATGAGTTCGCGTTGCCGATAATGCTGGAAAAAGAAGCGCGAATGTTTGTCGAAGAGGACGCTTCGTCAAGCATGCCATATTCCTGTACGCGCACCTCAGAGTAAAATAGAAGCTGCTTTAAGTGGGAGCCCAAAATCTCCGGGTTCAGATCTGGAAAATGCGATTTGATCAGTGGGATTTATAGCGAACGCAATTTAACGCTACCTACAAAACATCTTAATAATAATAGAGCGCGTCTCGTGATGCGTAAAGCTGAGAATGCTCAACAAAAGCGTGTTTATTAATATAAAGCGTACTTTTTCTCGATTAGATATAAAACCAGCGCGCCACTTGATGGCATCCGTTAGATAAGCTTATCGTTACGGCAGGCGACGGGAATTGCGAAAACGCTTTGGCGTTGAAGATGGGTGGATATTATTAATACGCACTTCTTCATGGTATAAATGTCATAATTAAGTCGGCTGAAGTAATTGGAAAGTGAACACAATTGAAAACTAATTAAACCATACTTTGTTTTGCGAAAATGACGCAAGCCATGCACAGCGCATGCAAACGCGATGCAATCGCACTGTGCGTGAATAAGTGCGACGGCGGATACTTAGCGCAACTTTTATTTCCGAGAACGCGCCAGCAATAAACGAAAGCCATGATGCGACTGTGAAAAGGAGCGTGAATTTTTGTAAAAATGAACTCGCGCACGTGATATATGAGCGCAACTTCCTCGGTGAAATGAACAACGCAAAATGCGTTGAGCAAAATGCTCCCTAATGATACAAAGGTAGGAGATAATGAGAAATCATCTCGTTTCTCGTTGCTCCGTTCTGCTTCTTGCTGCCTTTGGCCTTCGACCAACAAGGGGGTAACTTACACTGGATATTATCCTGTGCGCCAAAGGAGCGTAGCAGCTTGACGAGCGATTTGTTGCTGGTCAGTTCCGCAATGTTGAGCGCCGACAGGCCGTCGGCGTTGTAGCTGCAAATTTGAATTAGCCATAAGTCATTTAATTCATCACGTCGCTTGATCGCGCTTACCAATTGACATCGGCGTCGTCCGATTCCAGAATGGAGCGCACTTTATCCAAGTGATTGTTCTCGATGGCGACGAACATGGCTAGAAGCAAAGCAGAGCAGACATCAGCAAAGCACCAAAGTCAGAACTTGCAAACTAGGAGTAGAGCGAAACTCGAGCGGAAACTAAACTCAAATTCATATAACTTAATATTACCATAATGATGGACATTTTCGCTGGCCATGCGTTCGCATTGCTGTATCAACTTCGCCTGCTTTTTGGTCGGTTTGAGCGGATTATTCCTCGTTGGCGCAAAAGGCAAGCGACCGCCCTCACCCACAATATCCATGTCGCACTCGCTAGATAACGTTGGCAATTCTATACGAATAAACAGCAAAAAAAGAACAAAATAATAAAAAATAATAATAAGACAAACACAAAGAAATAATAAGGAAACTTAATTTGCAGCAAAGCCTAGCTAGCTAGCCCTGCTTTCATTTGCTCTTGTCGATCGTTCTTATAATGAGTTGTTGCTGAAATCAATTATCTTCCTGATTTCGAGAAGATTTGCTAAAGCTCTTAACGCTCCCTCCCAGCGCTGGTCAATCGCGCCTAAGGCTGGCAGCCTTTGGTTGCTAATCGCAAGTAATACACGTTATTTTCGGATGAGGGCCACTTGCGCTGCGAGCGAGATAAGCTCAATCGAAGCAAGACAATCGCGTGATACGTACGTACACAGTCTGACTGACATGCAATTTGATTGTGTTAAAATGCTGCTCTTTCATTCTTCATTCTGAATGAATAAACAACACTGGAAGAGAACGCGCTGAATGACCAATTCGTGTATTGCGTTTCGTTGCTTTAGCCCATTGTTAGCTTAATTTTATTTCTAGTTAACGTACTAACTATTTAAAAAGAATGAAATAATCAGTACATTCTAACTGAATATAATTATAATTAAGAGAACATAATCGAGAAAGTTTTCTTCCCAGCGGATCGTGCAATGTGATCGAGAGCTCTTTCTTTCCTTTATTCTTTTGCCCGCGAGATATTCTTCTCAAATGTCATTATCATGCGTTCCCAACGAAATAAAAGACATCTTTGTTGACATGCGAAAACAATTTTTATAGAATTGTCTAAGAAATGTAATATTGTGACTTCCAGCAATTATATTTCTAGAGTAGAGTGAAGTTGACATTTAGGAAATTGGATGCGAAACCAACAAGTTGTTAATTTGACTGCTACATTACATGGAAAACCACAATTCGTCGTCCGGTGCGCGTTGTTTTCCGAGTTTACGTAATCGACTGTAAAATGCGGCAAATTTACGCTAATCCCTCATCGGCCTTAAAGACATCTGCGTCCTGCCTGCCGGTGTTGTAAATTTTCCCACCTGTTGATTAATGCAAGCGAGTAAAGTTAATTACGTATGCCCTCTGATTTCTTTCATAGCGTGTGATAAAATGAAAAAACAGTGAAAAAATATCTACTGCCATCGCAATTCGGCAAAGCAGTTAGTTGTCCAACTTCTTGATTTAAGGCGCCACAAATTTGCCAACTATTCGAGTAGGAAACAATGCGAAACAACTGCTCCTGCGGGTGCCGTTTGCAATATACGTTGGACGGTGGAAGAAGCAGGCTCGTCGGCTCGGCTCTCACATTCCTTGGAAATAAATAAATACACAGTCGCTCTGTTTGCTGACAGTGTACAAGCATTAAGTTGAAAATATTGTATCATGCATGAATTCAAACACCAAATCCGAATTCGAATCGGCAAGTACATACGTACATTTGTGGCAATTTTGGTCGTGCATGTATGGCGTATATTGAGTGATGTATGAACGAAACAGAGCGGAAAGCCGAGCATAAGTAAGCATAAGAATGAATTATTAGCCGCGAGTTAGGAAACAAGTAGCAAATCGTGTTGCGAATTGAATTACAACACAGCGCCGCGGCCCTAGGTAGACAGATAGTACATTTTTCTTATCGATCTGCAGTCCTGGGCATTACTGGTTTCTCTTTTCTTTGGCGCCGGAGAAGCGTGTTATTGATTTAACGAATAAAGGTAAGCGCATTAAACGTGAGGCGGCACAGTATTGGCCGAGCGTCAACTTTAGACTGAACTACCCGTGATTAACCGACCCCGAGACTCCCCGAAGTTGGTCTTGGATGACATTTTCGAAAAGTCGCGCGCGAATATTCAGTTCTTAGCATGGTGCATGGTGCAAACAGGTTTACACATCCGCACTTTGGAACTTGTCAATGATGCGCGCCGTTGTTTGCTTCTAAGTCGAGCGTAAAAGCATTCATTGCGCGCAACGAAAGCAAACCATCCGTGCCATTTACGGAATGCTCATTGCAGCACACTGTTTGGCATGTCTACATACCTACCAACTGCTGGTAATACCTACGCGCGCGCTAATGCATGCCTATAAATTTCAAGGCGATTGACAATTCGCAACCACGCAACCCTGCTCAGCATCCTACCGGAGCGCAAAACACTCTTGGCCGACGAAAATCCCAATTTACGTACGTTTTTAATTACGTATAAATAACACGAGTCGCGTCGGCTGACCTAATTTCAAAATAAATGTGCGCGACTTCATTCATATTGAATTCCTCGTTCTTCTTTCGGCTTATTAATCCTCCAAACAATTTGACAATATAATATGTATTAACGAGAAAACTTTCCTCCCGCAACGCATACATACTTGACGTCGACGCGAACATCGCCGAGCCCCAGGTGCCCTGCGGCTTGCCCTTTTGTCGGCGCTTGAAGTGCGAGTTCATCGACAGACGCAAACCCCCACGTATGAGATTCAGGTCGGAGCGGTCTCCCACTGGGTTAGGGATCTGTAACAAGGCGGCTGCCTTCGGAGCGATCACCGGTGGCGGCGTGGTGATCTTGGGTATCTTCTTCAGCTTCTTGTGCGCCATGGGCGTCTTCAGAATGGTCTCGGCGGCGGCAGGTGGGAACTCCATGAGCGTGCCCTGCGTTTGTGACACCAGGCCCAGGTTGGCGTAGTCATTGCGCAAGAATTTCGTGCTGAACATCCGGAGGGACGCACGCACCGACTTGGAACGCTTCAAGTTAACGCGACGGTCGCCGATCTCGTTCATCTTGCATGATTTGCGCGCCGGTTTTAGCGTCTTGCCCATTTCACATTCTCAACACTGCACGGACCTCTTTTCTGCTACGGTTTTCAGTCAGCACTTCGCGAAATTCGCCGAAACCATGCGCGACCGCACGCTCTTAGCAAACTAACAACAACAACTCTGGCAAGAAAAGCGTGGTAGCGTGCTCAGCTACAATGTGCGATGTGCGACCAACGCCAGGTATTGGAACAGCTGTCCCCTTTCCTTGAATTCTCTTTGTTGGTCAGAGCGAGAGCGAAAATCGTTGGTACAAAATGTGGGGTTTCACTCACTATGATACCAGCAAACATTCAAGCAAGGTAGCACCGCGATGCGCACAACTGTATGCAACCACTTATGCAGGTCCGATTTATTTATTTACTGATTAAAAATTAGTTTCAAACAATTTGCAACTGCAACAGGTTTATTTTAGTAATATTTTCCAGTAATTTCGTTTTCGCACTTACTACGTGCAATAATTAAAAATTTTAAAATCACAACGCGCACCGAATATTAAAAGAAAGTTTAAGAATCTAAGAAAGATTTGAGAAACACGCAAGTTTGATAAAAACCTAAACATTGATAAGATATTTCAGTGTTGTTTTGTTTGATAAACAAGCGCACGCAATGTGAATGAAACAAAGATAAAGCTGCTGACCAATGGTCAGCAACAGGTACTACATGTCGGTAAGTTGCTTTCTTAAACTGATCCAGCTTAGCTTAACCTCAAACAAGATGCACGAACACAAGTTTGAATGACTTAGAATGAAATTACCTGTGTCCTATAAAGGTGATGCGGGTTCTATGCATCGTAACAACGTAAAGGATGAACCCTTCGACCCTGAGACGCGGCTGTGTTTGTTTGTCTTCGCGTTGTAATTAACAGGATCACTCTCAACTGACCAATCTTCGTCTACAGTCCGGCAGCAACAACAACGCAGACACTCGCGCACTGAGTCATGTCGCTCCGACTGATCCCGCTTTGCCTCTTCCTGCATGCAGTTTGCGGTGATTACAACTGTGATGTGTGATTACGACTGACCGACGCGACGACCACTAGCAACTATATGATAATGATGCGCTTCGGAGATGTACGATGATACGCTACGTTATGTGCCGCTTAAGTCAACTCCGGTCGCGTTACCGCGGCGAGCGCACAGGTGAGCGACTGAACTGCGATGCGAATGGAGGTGTGCGCTCTGCACTGGGCAGCGCGAAACCAGAAAACACACCGCACTGCAACGCAACTCAACTCCACGCCAGAAGACCGGAGCAGGAGCGCGGAGGATCGGATCGGATACGAATCGGATGACTTCTTCTCTGCGCTCACGCACTGGTCACTGCCTGCGAATGCACATACACGTCCGTCTTCGATGAAGAGCGACGATAAACAAAGCATTTGTGCGTTCGCGGTGCGCTTTTATTATAGAGGACGTTTATTACTATATATGTACATACTTATATGACGTCTCCCGTATCATTGCACATCCGGACGACAAACAATTCAAAAGCAATTTGACAATGAGTTCGTTGAGAATCCTTATCAAAATAAATAATCTTCCTCGAACAGTACATTATTTTCTAAATGCTGTTTGTATCTATGTACCTAGCTAGCGTATAATAAATTAATATCATTTCGGCGAATTAGGTATTATTGTTTCCAGCGGCCAGCTTCTCATGCCGCATTCCATTAAAAGCAGATCAACAATGATTAGTGAACAATTTGACATGCGTAACTTTTAATTACCTAGTTTCAATTTCGCTCCGTTTAACCTACACTATTGTTATTTCGCGCTGTGCCGCAATTGTTCTTGCAGACAATTAGTTATTTATTTGTTTGTTTGAAAGGAGTTTCACTTACCGTGCGCACTTCGGTAGGACTTTACGCGGCGACCGATGGACGGGGAGACCAGAGCCATAGTCCCGGTCCGGTTGACAAGGGAGTAGCGCTTGCCCAGTATATACGGCGCGTAGGCGTAGCGGTGGTGCTCCGGCTGACGGTCATCGATGAGAGCCTCCGAGCGAACGGTGTCCACCAACGAATCGATGCTTGTCGATCGCGGAAGACGCGTGCTGCGAGGAGAGACAGGAAAAGGAAGAACTTATTAACTTATGCGAGATGCGACCTCAACAGGTTGCCCGTTAAGCACTTACGTCTCGAGACTGAGCCGTCGTAGGACGCTGCTGTCGTCGGCGGCGGGGAGATGCTGCTTTGACTGGCTGTTGAGAAGCCGCGAGAAGCGATTGAACGCATTGCCCGCACTGCTGTTCGGGCTCGGCGTCTTGGAGCGGCTGCCAGGGAAAGCCGGCCGGCGAAGCAGAGGGCTGCTGTCGGAAGGCCGCTCCAGCGTGGAGCTGCTGCTGGCGTAGCCGAGCTTGCAGGCGGTGGAGCGTCGCCGGCCCTCGGGAGCACTGGACGGTTCGTCGGCGGTTCGGCCGAAGGTGCTGAGCCGGCCGGTGGAAAAACGCGAGGACGACCTGCCAGCGAGCGGAGGGAACGTGTCTTTAGTGGGTTTTACATTATGTCCTAGCTGCGCCTGCAGGATGTTGACGCCAGGAACGATAATCGCCGGCAGCGTGCGAGACCGTAGCAACGGCGGCGGGACTTTGCGTTTGGCACGTTGGGCATCTTCCAGGCCGGCGCAAGACGCCCGTTGATCCACGCGGGCCGCTGCCAATTGCGCACTGCAATCCAACGAAAACATTTCATTAGCAATGTGGAAAATGGAATAAGTAAACATGGCATATATGTAGATAACTGACTGAGATAAACGCAAACGTAAATCTAAACGGAATAGATAAAGGCTAACGGCCTAGTCACAGGAAATCAGTAGGTAGAAAAATGTCAGTTTTGCACGAGGCGTTGCTGCGAGCGGTGTAGGTGCGAGGAGTACAGGTGATAACACACCAACAAAACACAAATGGGAGCAACGGGTAGCAAGAATGACCAACCAACGCGCCGCGTTAAATCTAAGCGCAAGTTCTATGGAGTGGTGAAACATAACTTCGATCTCATTGAAGACAAGCTACAACCGGACATCCTCACCGACGAGGAATACCGAGTGGTGCAGGAACTCATCGAGGCGACGCGCAGTGACCTTCTCGCCGTCGCCGAGGACGTAAAACAACGTCCCAAGTATGAGCAATTGTACACAGAAAGCATGCAGCGATGCACCCACTTTTGGGAGGTCCTCCAGAGCAAGCGCACACTGCCAGCGTCGGCGCCTTCATCCCCAAGTGTGAAGAAACGACGTAGGAAGAAATCCGAACGATCCACTGGCACATACATGCCACCTGAAGCTAAAAGCTTCGAGGAATTGCATTGCATTCGTGCTGAAATGCTTGAGCTACGTGACGAAGCGCTCACGTACAAGGGCGCGAAGGACGAGCGCATCTATCACTTCCTCCAGGAGAGTCTCAGCCGATACATCAAGAAATTGCGTGCCATTGAAACGTTCGGGCGCGTTCAGCTGAAGTACGAGGTGCAGCTGGCGATTGCGTATGCACGCGAGACGCAGGAGGCCTTAGATCAGATATGCGAGGGTAAAAAGCCGCGGCTCGTCCAACGGGAGAAGACGCCCGCGGAGGATGTGGATTTGCCAGGCACAGGCATTCAGCGGAAGCGCAGCAAGTCCGTGGGCGACGGGCTCAACACACGCACGGACGCGTTCGCGACGCGTAGGCGACGGATCCACACCCAGGATGCATCCAGCGAGAGCACGAGTGACTTTTCCGATGCACCCATGACGCCGATTTCGGTGAAATCGTACAATTTCCGCGTTACTGCCATTTAACAATTTCATTCATCTTGCGAGACGTGCAGCTAAACCGGATAAGAATGTAATCTCATACAATATTTTAAATTGAAATACACAGTTGCAGCCGCTTTGTTCTACTTTACTCTACTGTACGGCATTTTGCCTTAAGATGCACCTGTGTTATGTGTTAACATCAAAGCACTTTATCGCTACCTAGTTATCAAATTCCTACTCCTAATGGTGTGCGCACCACACGCCCAACTTTGTGTACATTATGATAAGAAACTGATATGTTTTGCAAGACAACCAACATCACAAACAGGTCGGCGCACAAACAGGTAGGTCATAGCGAGCAATTAATCAGGTGTTTAGTCACTTTTATTCTCTAATCGAGTGCGTGAGTAAGTGGAGTTTATTGTTAGGTTTGTGGAGCGCTCGATGCTCAAAGATTTATC